>JASDQU010262079.1:14617-30191 GCA_032191745.1 Picea mariana
CCATCTAGGATAGTTTCCCTGAAAAATTTATTGTCCTTCATCTTATTATTCCACAATTAAGCATGGGTTCTCTTACTCTGCAAAGCGTCTTCCCATGAGGGATTTCACCATAAGGGGACCACTTTGGAGTTCATCCATATTTACTTCTTATCAACCATGACAAAACAATAATGAGTCATATTTACATCAAACAATCTTGGGTCAATTACCCAAACCTTTGTGCTACAGGGATTTCTTCAAGGGTTGACATCAATGACAACCAACCTTAATCAACATACATAAGGTGCAGAAATGTTTGATTTCCTCACCTTGCTCTATAGCTAGGTTGCAGATTTTCTGTAGGTTTCTCTATAGCTACGGTGTGGAAATTATTGTACGTGGGAGAAACGAGTGTCTTCTTGATGCTTCTAGAAGGATAAGATTCTATGGTGAGGTGGCCTCCGAACGTTTTGGATCTTACTCGCTTTCATGATTTAGTGGGATCATCCTAACCTCCTCATATTATCCTCTTTAGCTTATAAAAGGAGAGGAGCCCTCATGGAGAAAAATAGATTGGCTTGTTATTGAGTTTTGTAGCTTGGAGTTTTTGGAGATTGTATGTTGGCTTTGAGCTTTTCTTTGTCAAGATAGATTGTGAGAAGATATCATATCTACAGTCTCTGAATCCTTGGAGCAAGAAGTGTGTGGGAAGCAAGGAACTATTGGAAGGAACCTGACGACATCAAGGCATCTGGTTGTATATTTCTTCCACATTCTTTAATACAGATGTACTTTTCTTTCCTATATGAATGTTATTTGTTCATATTATATGATTCCTTGATCACGTACATAGTTTCATATCAAATAGACTCTTTTATTCTTGTCTTTGTTGGCTTGTGTTCCTTTGCAGATATTTCTCCATAATCCTCGCAACGGAGCTTGGATTGCATTGGAAAAGTCGGATCTCCAATATTTAAAAGGTATTTTCTATATCCATTTCTCATTTGATAATCAAATCTAAGGAAAGAGTAGTGTATTGTCTTGTTTTATTATAGTTTCATAGTGAAGCTAGGAGGATTGATTTGTGTCCGCACTTAACAATTAGCCCGATAACACTAGTGTTGTCATAGGGTGTGCAGAACCTGTTGAATATGTTGTAAGTGTTCTGCCAGAGTGTTGTTGTAAATGAGGATTTCATAGAGACACACCACTACAAACGTACTAGTGAATGGTCACAGGATATCGTCCATCATCCTTGGGAAAGTGGTTGGAACATTTTTCAAACCAAAGTGCATGACCAACCATTCAAAAATACCTTCCTTTGACTTGAAGGTTGTCTTCCATACATATGTTTGTTCTATCGGGACTTGGTGGTAGCCAGACTTCAGATCAATATTACTGAAGTATTTGGCCCCCATGTGTTGATCAAGGAGGTTGTCAATTTGGGGAATCGGGTATCGATTACCGACTGTGATTTTATTCAAGGCCCGATAATCAATGCAGAGTCGCCAGGGTCCATATTTCTTATGTACCATCACGATTGGGCTCCCGCAAGTTGATGAGCTGGGACGGATGTGCCCCTTGTGGAGCAGTTCTTGGATCTTCCACTTGATCTCCTCATTCTCTAACAAAGAGCGACAGTAGACTGGCCCATTGGGTAGCAGTGTTTTGGGGGTCAGATCGATGGGGTGCTTGACCTGAGAGTGAAACAGTACCCCATTAGTTGAGGAGAAGATATCTAAGGATTCTTCTATGACCTTATCCACTTTCTTCTACTGTGTGAGGAGGTCAGTCGCGGAGACCTTGGATGTGGCTGCAATATTTCACTCATTTTGAGAGCGAATCATGAAGAAGACAAACATCCATGTTTGAGAGATGACCTTTTTGCATTGCTTGGTAGAGATCAAGGAAATATCATTGGGTGGGACTTCCTCAAATATCCTGTACAATTTCTTGTTCAAAGTAATAATAACACTGTGACGCCTAGAATCATATACAGAATGACATTTCCATAAATATGGTTGGCCCAAAAGAACATTACAAAATTTGAGAGGGGAAACATCACAAAATACCTTGTCTTTGAAGAGCTTTATGTCATATGATAGGCGACATTGTTGGCTAACACGGATGTTGCTTCCTTGGTAAAGCCATCCGATGGTGTAGGGTTGTGGGTGCGACGTTGTAGGTAGGGAGAGTCGCTTGAAAACCTTTGTTGAGATGAGGTTCTTCTAGCTATCATTATCAATGATGAAGTGCAACGGAGTACCTTTCACCCACATATGTGAATGAAAAAGGTGTTTTCCTTCCTCTGGCTCGTCTGGTTCACCAGGTTGGAGCTTGGTGGTAGCAATGGTAGCACTAGGTTCTGCGTGTATGATCTGTCTCCCCCTTTCTGGTTTTAACTCAGAGTCGAAACCTGCATCTGATTCAAAGGCTTTCACCTCAGTCACTAGCGACTGCTTCGAGCGGAAATCAACATTTTTATGCTAGGGCCTCTTATGGAAGTCACACCACTTCCCGGTATCTTTCTTTGTCTTTCCAATGTCCTTCTTTTCTTGTAGCCTGGACTGGTTTTCCTAAGGTTATTTGTCTTTTCTCTATCTTTTTTTCTATGGGTTTGGGCCTCCCTTTCCTGACTTTTATTGTGAGGGGTTCCCAAGCCCAAATTTCCGCGTCTTTTGTTTGAGCTTCTTCGCGATTTTGATGACATATCAGTAGGCTGTGCCCAAGGATGAAATGTCTAGAAAATCCATTTCATCCTGGATGTATCTATGTAGACTGTCACAATACTTGAGCACCAGATGTTTCTCAAAATATTTGATACCCATCTTGGTGTGCAAGGTATGGAAGATATTTGTGAACTCGGGCACCACTTGGTCTATTTCCTGCCACAGCGTGGTCCATTTTGTGTACACATCGTCATAACTTCCAACAGGGTATTATTGTTCCTTAATATCATCCTTGAAGGACTCCCAAGTGACTGGGATTGTAAATAATGAGGTTTCTTCTATTTTCTTTTTATCACAGAAAGTTTCCCACCAATCTTTGACATGGGGAACGACTTTGAGGAGCACAAAAGTAATATTTTCTCTATTTGAGAAGTTATGGAAAGAGAAATAACCTTCTAGTAGATTCAACCATTTATCTACCATATCTACATCTATCTAACCTTCAAATATAGGAATATTGAAGTTGATTTGTACCTTGAAGGGGGGGACGCCTCTGTTTGAGGAACATGTGTTGTTTGTTGGTAGCAGCCGAAGGATTTGCGCAAAACTATCCATCATATCATTCATATGTTTCATGAGGGATTACTCAAGCAACATTTTGAATGGATCTCATGTCCTATATTCTTTCTTTTCTTCTTCCATGAGAGGTCATTTGGGCGTGCAAGATCATTTTTCCTCAAGAGAAACAAGCTCGAGACCCAATTCTTTGTACCCTGACCTCGTTGGGATCATGCATTAAGAACGACAAGAAGAAGACTGCTCTGATACCACTGATCCAGAATATATTTGTAGAACTAAATGAATACATATTATTATCAAAATATGCTTAACACAGAATAACAAATATACAGTAAAATTGGTTTATATTCAATAAGGAAATAAGATGAAACTATAAAATGTAGCGGAAGCAAGCTTGTTGGAATGGTGGCAGCTTATCTCTGAGAAGAGATGTGATGGCTTCGCTCATTCGCAATAAGATAATTACAATGAAGATTTGAAGGCCTTTTTAAAATAAACAGGAATTTCAAAAACCCTAGACATCCAAAAAACCTAACCCTAGGAGATGAAGCACCAAAAGTCATGTGGGCCCCATTTGGGTAGGTTAGTACATCAACTTCCTGAGGTCGTAACGTTTTCATACAATATTTGTTTTAGGCACATGATATCCTGTTGGAAATTTTATTCTGAGGACTACACATTTTGTTTCTATCAATTTGATTGTGGTGAGCCCTAAAAAACATTGCTTAGGGCCTCAAAACGGCCCTGCAAGTCAAGGACCTGAAAACTAGGGAAAAAATGCCAAACTAGAAAACTACCAAAATGAGCCAGTTGGAATAGGTGGGAGGCCACCGAAATCCATCTATATCAAAAACCCTAGACATACAAAAACCTAACCCTAGGAGATGAAGCATAAAAAGTCATGTGGGCCACGTTGGGGTAAGTTAGTACATCAACTTCTCGGGTTGTAACTTTTTCATATGATCTTCGTTTTAGGCACACGATAGCCTATTGGAAAGGTCTATCCAAGGAATACACATCTTACATTCACAATTTGATTGCATATACAATCTAACTATGGCGAGCCCCTAAAACATGTTTTAGGGCCTCAAAATGGCCCCGAAAGTTTGGGACCCGAAAACTAGAGAAAAACTACCAAACTGAAACACTACTAAAATGAACTAGTTGGAATAGGTGGGAGGCCCCTAACATCCATTTAGATCATAATTTCTCTAACTTACCTCACTAAAAAAAAATTCTTGGAATGTGACCTCAATTAAAGGCATGGGAGTAGTACTCATGCAAGAGGGATGACCATTGGATTTTACTAGCAAACAAATCTGCGAGAGGCACTTGGGAAAATCCACTAATGAAAATGATACGATGGATATAATACATGATGTGGATACATGGCATCCATACCAACTTTGGAAACATTTCCAAATTAAAACCAATCATCACAACCTAAAATACTTCATGAAGCAAAGGAATTCTTCCCTCGAGCAACAAAATTGTGTCACCAAAATGTTGGGGTATGGATATGAGATAATTTATAATAAGGGAAAGGAGAATGTGGTATAAAATTATCTCTCTCAGTGGTATGAAGAGGAAGGGTCCATCTTTTCACTCTCTTTCATTTTAGTATATATTTTGAATGGTGTCTAGAAAGAAAGGCTAATAGATCCCAAGATCACTAGATTGATCCAAAAAATTCAAATGGAACTCCATGCATATCAAGGATACACTCATAAAAATGAAGAGATTTCCTATAAATTATTTATTTATTTGACCAATTAGTTATCATTTAAGTCGCGGTTATTATTTGAACTACATTCCTCTCCCACTATAGACCATTCATGGGAAGGCATGAAGAAGGACACCTGAACCTTTTTGGAAAAGTGTGTCATTTTCCAAAAACACAAGGGAGAGATAGTGAAACCTCTAGTTGATCTCAAAACTTTACCCATTTCTCTATCTCTATGGCCTATCATTTCTATGGACTTCATTGTGGGGTTTCCAAAATCTGGCAATAAATATGTAATCATGGTTGTGGTTGATCGCTTTTCCAAATATGCTCATTTTTGTGATCTCCAACACTCATTCAAGGCCTCTACAATCAATCACATATTCATTGATCATATATTTAAACTCCATGGAATGCCACACTCATTTATGATGGATCATTATCCCACCTTCACTAGTAAGTTCTAGTAAGATTTTCTTAAGCCCCAAGGCACTCATTTGAATCTCAACACTACATATCACCCCCAAAATGATGGTCAAACTAAATATATCAACAAGTTATTGGAGCATATTTTAGGTGACTTAATTCAAAGATACAATCCCAATGGGTCTAGTGGATCCCTCTAACCAAATTGTAGTATAATACAACTTATCATGGTGCCACTCGAATGAGACCCTTTGAATATGTTTATGGCCAAAGGCCCCATCAGTCCTATCATATCTACCAAGATTTTCTAAGGTGCATGAGATCAATAAAACCCTCACATCTTGACCTGACATTCTCCACATTATCAAGGATAATTTAGTCATGTCCAAAAACTAGATGAAGTAGAAGGCTCATTAGCATCATTCTAAATGCAATTTTGATTAAGGAGATATGGTTTTCCTCCATCTACAAACTTATAAGCATACCTCACTTAAAGGAAATAACCACCAAAATCTTGATCCTAAGTTTTATGGCCCCTATAAGGTCCTAAAATGTTTTGGGAAAGTGGATTACAAATTAGAGATTCCTAGCCACTCTAAAATTCATCCAATCTTTCATGTCTCCTACTTTAATAAAGTGGTCATATCTAAATCCTGTATTCAAACTTGCCCTGCATAACTAGATGAAGAAGGTTCCATTTTCTTGTAGCCATAGGCCATCCTTGAAGGAAGAGAGAGGAATCTCCATGATCACACTATACAATAAGTATTGATATAGTGGAAGTGTACACATCCTAAGGACATTGCATGGAACTAGTACAGATCCTTCAACAATTCTCTCATTGTTACAGAAAATTTTGCCTCACCCCATGCAACGTTCTTTGATGGCCTTTCCATTTCCCTATGAAGACTTGAAGTCCCCTTTTGTACCTTCCAGAGATAAAAAAGAACATTTTTCCACATATATGTTCCCTATCAGTTATACAACAAGCGTATATGCAGGTTGCTCCACTACACCCTGCGTACATCGAGTTTGGTGCTCAAAATTCAAAATTATGCCGAGTTTGGATGCCATGTCATAGGATCCATGATCCTTGAACTTCCATTTACTGGAAACACTCTGACTCGACCCTTCAGTTCCATATGAAGGCTATAAATTGAGCCATATCCAAGCCTTGGAGGAGAGAATTCCACTTTGAGAGAATAGACACTCTGGATAAATTTCACTTCATATTGATTTTTCATCCCTTTATCCTTGAAAGTCTGAACTCATTGTTCAACCCCCAAGCTCTTCCTTCTTTGTGATGGAGAACCTCATTGTCTCCTTTATATGAGCTTTCCTTTGGTGGAGGATTGAAGTGGTGGAGGCCCAGTTAGAGGGACTTAGTTTCTTGGTTCCGATATGTGTCGTTACAGAAGTTTGTCACCTATATACTTATGTCGATTATTTTAATAGAAATACTCTTTTATCATCCAATTTATATCTTGAAAATATTTGAATTATTATTCCATGGGCATATTTGTCATGAATGTTAATGGATTATGCTAATCTATATGCTAACACTATATATCACAATATGCTTGTGTATCTTGGTTGTTGAGGATAAGTTGCAGGTATAAAGCTTTGAGTTGCGTGCTCAACGGTGGTCTTCATCAAACATTCGGAAGAGGTAGGATCTTGGCCTTGTCTTGTTATCATTTCATTTATATAACTTTCTTGGGATTAGAGTTGATTTCTACCTGTAATTTTTCTTTTTGTGGTTTACCCCATGCCATAGAGAGATTTTCCTCGTAACAGAATTGGCGACCATACTAGGGATTGATATTCTTTTTTGGGGGTTTGGAGTGTGTTATCCTTGATTTTATATTTGTTATCATGATTTTCCTCATCACTTGATTGCTTGACAACCTATTTTTTCTTTGGATCTAAGTTTATTGGCTTAGCCCTTTCCCTTTCAGTGTTTTACTATATACGTAGTTTTTCCCTTAACAAATGTGTACATACACGAGTTGTCCTTCCTTAGGGTGCGTACATATGCGGTTTTTTCTCAAAAAATCACGTACATCAACTCTTTAGTCTTGCTGGCTGCGTTTGGTATCTTCTAAGTGAGTTTGGTTGGTTGTTGAGTCTTATTGGGTCTTTGTCCTAACTGTTAACTGCTTACAAAGTGATAGGAAACCTTCTTATTGTTGAATTTTTGGGAGATATTGTTTCTTATCATATTTTTCATTAGTTTTCCTTGCACCTTGGTCTGAGTGTTTGCTTCTTGGAATACTACTTAGCTTGTCTCTTTTTTCTTGCAGTCGGGTCTCTATGTGAAACTACTATTCAGTCCTTGCATTTTCTTTTCTTTATATAGAAAATACAAAACAATTTCTCATTTTGCATTATGGCATTTTCTCTTTTGGTTACTTAGTATTTATTTTGATACATGTGGAAAGATTGAATTTCATTGAAATTGTAGAAATTTCATTGAAAGTTGCATTTAGAAGCTTACCATCTCTTTAGAATTCAATATTATTACTTAGCAGTGTTTTTATATTTGCTTCTTTTATATGTTGAGTCATAATACCATCAGTTTCACGACCACATCTCTTGAGTAAGAAAAATCCATTAAAAGTAATGTTGATTAACTAAAATTGATTAGAAACGATTTTATTTTCTAGGTACACAGACAAGTATAGGACATAGGGCCTTGGAATAGGATTTTTGTGAGTAAAATTCTCCAAGGCTATTAAACTAAACATATGTGTATGACCAGGGAGTGGTGAAACCCATTGTGTAATTAGTGACATCAGGAGGCTTCGCTCACACCATATTTAAGCACGAGGTCATGTGAAGTTGGTTGCAAAGATAGCCCTCTAATACCCTCTTAGCGTTACAGATATTTATGGGGTTCTATTCATATTTGGGGATCTTGCTAGTACCTTTACCTACATGAGAGGTGGTGCTTTCAATATTTTAGGCTTTGTTACCCTTCCCATATGGTGGACCAGACTTATGACTCTTCGCCTACGCATTGGTTATATTGTGGTGACTCTAGTTTCTTGACATAGGTAGCCACATAGGTTACTTGCAGGGGTTATTTTGCAGGTACCCTGAGTCAGATAAGGGTCGAACAACACACATCCTTTATGGAGGATTACCTCTTCGGGGTGATCTGACTGACTGCATTGTTAATCCCACGAGGGGCCTTATAACTGATTCAGATACCTCCAATCTTTTGAAGGGAGTCTCAAGCCCCTCTTGGGAGAGGCTTACCTACTCTAGTGAGGGAGGCCCCTTTTTGGCCATTATATCCTGTTTATGTGCACTTGGCCCTTTTATTTATTTTGGTGTGCTATTTGATTGTTAGTTGTCCCTAGGATTTGGTTTTATATCTCAAGTCTTGATTCATCATGGAGAAAGACTGGCTTCCACACAGGTCTCGCTGTTTGTTGAATTTACCACCGCATCTTAAATATTTACCGAAGTTGCCTTATAAAAGGCATAAAGTTAATAAACGTGGTACATATACCTCCACCTCCTAGACTTGTGATTATCCAGTTATGAGTACTGAGTCAAATCTGAACAATACTAGGAGTCCCTCGACTCCTATACCTTCAATGATTAGTGGGATCCCTTTGACTCCTTCAACCACAATAGTTGGAGTGTCGGATATTCCCGGACCTACAGCTACCCAACCTGTGGGTTCTACTCGAACCATAGAAATGAACTCCTTTGGGTCTCTGTTTGGTATGCCAAGATACAATTCTCAGTCAATACCTTTGGTCTCTAATCCTTTTTGTTTTGGTATGCCCAATATGATGTCACAACTTCCATCCTTTATTCTAGCGACTAATGCAAATCTTAGTTTTGGACCTAGGGGCATGGCTCCTCCACATGATCCTCTCTCGTTTGGTGGACTTCATATTCCCAAAACGAATCCTACAGTGGGAGGTCAACCTCCTTTTTATTCCATGTCTAATCCTAGTCTCAATGCTCCTGGATGGAGTACTCAACCGGGCGGACAATTCACTTCCTATATTTCATCCTTTACCCCTTCTTCTTCCTTTTTGATTCTGACAAACGCATTTATTATGATGAATCCCCCTCTTTCCTATGGAGTTCCATCTAGAGGAATTTAGTTTCATGTTATGGGAAACCCCTATCCTGGAGCTCCTCCAGCTGTGGGCAGTGTATATAACCCTCATTATTCCGCCTTCGTAGGTATGGTGCCCATACAACCTTTTATGAATCAGTTTGGAGGAGGATACTACTTTACTGGACATGGCCATGGTATATACCAGAACCCTGGATGTCATGCATGGACTCAAACGCCGCAACCCCGACTCCCATTTCTAGCCACACTTAATCTTCCATATTTGTCAAAATTAATGAATGAACCGATGCGTCACAATCCGTCACAACCCCCATCCCCACCAAGCTTCCTTTGTACATTCCAAAATTAGAAGGAAAGACTGGCGAGGATCTTGGTGATCATGTTACTAATTTTCATCTTTGGTGCTCATCTAATTCTCTTAATGACGATTTCATTCATTTGAGGATATTTCAACGCACCCTCACTGGGCTTGCCACAAAATGGTACATTGAGCTACCGAGGGGAACATAAGGAAACTTTAATCAAATGGTTTTGGTATTTTTCAACCATTTCCAATTACTGGTTCGTTAAGATTCTGATATAGAACGTTTTTCGACCCTTTGCCAAGATAAATCCATGCATATCTCAGACCATATCCAAGAGTGGCATAGACAGAAGAGGTTGATCAAAGCCTACATTCCTCCATACTTTCTGTTGGAATGGTTCCTTAAGTCCTTATTTCCTTATATTTTGAAGGATGTCTCTACATCTGAAGTAACATCTGAGGAAGAAGCTATCTTCAAAGCCCAACAATTGGACCTCATATATGCTCAATCTGGGATGTTGTATGAAATTCTTCCTGACACACTGCGGTCAAACTATGACCCTATACAAAATATTGGGCCTCATGTTGATGGCATCATAGGCTCTAAAAATGCTAAGTCTATAGATTTTATGACGAACTAGTTGAAATATTTGTATCTAAGCCAACCTATAGTAGGACAAGATTAATCTTTGTCCTCCACTCCCACTCATTTTGTAGATGTGCATTTTTTACAGTCGTCAGCCAACCCAAATGGTAACCAACAACCAGAATAGAATAGAAGGAAAGGACGAGGTAATAATCGCAAGGGTGGAAAAAATAATAACAAATCCAAGGATGACACTAACAATGATAGATTAAATAATAATCCTGGTGAGGGCAAGAAATAAAAACGAAAGGTGAAGTTTCCTTGTAAACTTTTCAAATATGATCACCTTATGCACCTATGCCCAAAAATCGAGGAAGCCTTGAGGCTCTTATCACAGTCACCAATTGTGCTAACAAATCCATTTCCACATAATCAGTACATGGCCTCAGGGGCCTCTAACACTGGAAATGCATTGAGTGGCAGTCACAACCGCTCGGCACATGAATGTGGCCATCTATCTGTCAATATGGTAAAGTCTCATATTGATGTAGCCACTCGATCTTGTGATTACGGTTCTTCACAGTCTGTTGTAGGTCCAAATTCTCCTTATTCTCCAGAAACACCCTTGCATATTAAAAATTTGGAACCTGCGCCTTGTATTCTGAAAGCATTACTGATGATCCAGATGGATTTTGGTGGCCTCCCACCTATTCCAACTGGCTCATCTTGGCAGCTTTCTAGTTTGGTATTTTTTTCCCTAGCTTTCGGGTCCCTGACTTGAGGGGTCGTTTTGAGGCCCTAAACAACATTTTTTAGGGCTCTCCACAATCAAAATGATAGTAGAAAAATGTGTAGTCTTTGGATAGACCTTTCCAATAGGATATCGTACACCTAAAACAGAGATCATATGAAAAATATGCAACCTCAAGAAGTTGATGTACTAACTTATCTAAACAGGGCCCACATGACTTTTGGCGCTTCATCTCCTAGGGTTTGGGTTTTTGGATGTCTACAGTTTTTGACATTCCTGTTTATTGTATTAGGGCCTTCAGAGCCTCATTGTAATGATCTTCTTGTGAATGAGCGCAATCGTCACTTCTCTTCTCAGAGATAAGCTTCCACCATACTAGCAAGCTTGTTTCCACAACATTTTATAGTTTCATCTTATTTCCTTATTGAATAGAAACTAGTTTTATTGTATATTTGTTATTTTGTGTTAAGCATATTTTGATAATAATCTCTATTCATTTCATTCTGCAAATATATTCTGGATCAGTGGTATCAGAGCAGTCTTCTCCTTTTCATTCTTAATGAAGGTCCCCAATGAGGTTAGGCTACAAAGAATTGGGTCTCGAGCTTGTTTCTCTTGAGGACAAAATCTCTCACATGCCCAAATGACCTCTCATGGAAGAAGAAAATAAAGATGATGGGACATGAGATCCCTTCAAAATGTTTCTCAAGGAAGTCCTCACGCAACAAAGGAAGGAGATGATCATTTTTTTTGCACAAATCCTTCGACGACTACCAATAGGCAAGGCATCTTCCTCAAACGGAGGCACCGCCCCCTTCAAGGTAGAAATCAACTTTGATATTCCTACATTATAAGGTCATATAGACACAGATGCGGTAGAAAAATGGTTGAATCTGATTGAAGTGTATTTCTCTGTCCATAACTTCTTGAATAGAGAAAATATTACTTTTATGCTCCTCAAAGTCGTTCCCCATGTCAAATGGTGGGAAAATTTCTGTAAGAAAAAGGAAATAGAGGCACCCTCATTATTTACAATCATAGTCACCAGGGAGTCCCTCAAGGATGATATTAAGGAACAGTACTATCTTGTTGGAAGTTATGACTACCTTTACACAAAATGGACCACGCTGTGGTAGGAAAGAGACCAAGTGGTGCCTGAGTTCACAAATATATTCCATACCTTGTACACCAAGCTGGGTATCAAATATTCTGAGTGACATCTGATGCTCAAGTATCACGACAGTCTGCATAGATACATCCATGTCGAAATGGACTTTTTGGACATCTCATCTTTGGGTGTGGCCTACCGATATGTCGTCAAGATCAAGCAAAAGATGAAACAAAATACGCATCAATTTGGGCCTGGGAACCCCTCACAAACAAAGACAGGAAAGGGAGGCCCCAACACATAGAACAAAGGACAGAGCAAATATGGACAGCCTCAGGACAACCAGTCCAGGCCGTAAGCAAAGAAGGACACCAGAAAGACAAAGAAAGATATTGGGAAGTGGTGTGACTTCCATAAGATCCCCTGGCATAACACTGTTGATTGCCACTCAAAGCAATCACTGGTGGTTGAGGTGAAAGCCTCTAAATCAGATGTAGGTTCTGAATCTGAGTTAGACTAGAAAGGGGGAGTCGGATCATAGACGCAGAACCCAGTGCTACCATTTCTACCACTATGCTTTAGCCTGGTGAACCAGACGAGCAAGAGGAAGGCGAGTGCCTTTTTCATTCACAGATGTGGGTGAACGGTACCTCGCTGCACTTCATCGTTGATAGTGGTAGCCAGAAGAACCTCATCTTAGCAGAGGTTTTCAAGCAACTCGCCCTGTCGACAACACCGCACCCGCAACCCTACACCATCGGATAGCTCTACCAAGGAAGAGACATTTGCGTCAGCCAACAATGTCAACTGTCATACAAAATCAATCCCTTCAAAGATGAGGTATTATGTGATTTATCCCCTCTCGAAGTTTGTAATGTTCTTTTGGGCCAACCATATTTATGGAAAAGTCATGTTGTAGATGACTCTAGGCCTCATAGTGTTATTATTACTTTGAACAATAAATTGTACAGGATAACCGAGGCAATCCCACCTAGTGCTATTTCCTTGATATATTCCAAGAAATGCATAAAGTTCATCTCTCAGAAAGGGAAGTTTTTATTCTTCGTGATTCGCTCTGAGAATGAGCGAAATATTGCAGCCACATCCAAGGTCTCTGTGGCTGACCTCTCCACATAGTAGAATCAAGTGGATAAGGTCATGGAAGAATACTCAGATATCTTCTCCTCACCTATCGGGTTACCTATGCACCATCAGGTTAAGCACCCCATCGATCTGACCCCCAGTGCAATGCTTCCCAATGGGCCAATCTACCACCGCTCTCTGTTAGAGAATAATGAGATCAAGAGGAAAATCCAAGAAATGATCCACAAGGGAAACATCTATCCCATCTCATTACCTTGCAGGAGTTGAATCATGTTGGTACAGAAGAAAGATGGAACCTGGTGACTCTACATTGATTACCAGGCCCTGAATAAAATCACAGTCAGAAACTGCTACCCGATTCCCTGAATCGACGACCTCCTTGATCATCTCATGGGGGGCAAATACTTCAATAAGATTGATTTGAAGTCTGGCTACCACCAGGTCTCAATAGAACAAACAGATGTATGGAAGACCACTTTCAATTCAAAGGAAGGTTTTTTTGAATGGTTGGTCATACCCTTTGGTTTGAAAAATTCTCAGCCACTTTCATGAGGATGATGGACGATATCTTGCGACCATTCACCAATACTTTTGCAGTGGTGTATCTTGATGACATCCTCATTTACTGCAAGGCTTGGGAAGAACACTTACATCATATTCAGCAAGTTCTGCACACCCTATGACACCACTAGCTCTACGTCAACTTGAAAAAATGTTCCTTCGGCATGGAGAGGGTTCATTACTTGGGCTACATCATTGATCAGCATGGCATACATGTGGATCCATCCAAAATCCAAGTCATCCATAACTGGCCAACCCTAACCAATTTCTTGGGCCTTGTCAATCTCTACCGCAGATTCGTGTTGGGATTCTCCCATATTGCATGGTCCCTCAACTAAGTAACCATGGGTGGTGGTAAGGAAACATTTGTGTGGAGTCGGTCCCAACAACAAGTGTTCGATGATTTGAAGTAGCTCTTATGCTCAGCCCTAGTAATTTCACTACCGGACCTGCGATAGCCCTTTGAGATCGAAACAGATGCTTCAGACTATTTTGTGGGCGTCGTTCTCCCTCAGCATGACCATGGATGATTTTAGGGGCTAAATTTCACTCATGGGCTAATTTTCCATGGTTTTTCCATAAAAGAGATTCGCTATTTTAAAAATGATTTGTCGAAATTCTATAGGATAAAATTATTTTACCTTAAAAATTGCCAAAATTTTATAAAAACTATATATAATCCTTAGAAATCTGAACATTTTTACAAAAATATCACCAAACATTTATAGTTGGCATATGAAGGATTAGTAAGATTCACCAAGGCTTCTACATTTTAAAATAAATTTCCATCCTTAAAATCATCCTTGAGCATGACCACCCTGTGGCCTATCATAGTGAGATACTATCAGATGATGTTCATAACTACCCTACTTACGACAAAGCAATGTACTCCATTGTGCAAGCCTATCGCTAGTGGAGACATTACATTCTTTGGAAGGAGACAATCATACACACTGATCATAAACCACTATAGTTCATGTAGACACAAGGAAAATTGCAGAATGATCACCATCAAAAGTGGTCCATGTACTTGCAACAATTCCACCTCAACATCAAGTATAAAATGTCATTGATTGCCTCAGTAGACCGTCAGTTGCAGCATGCACAACGGTGTTAGAATCTTGCGGCCATGAGACCTATGGATGGCCCCAATTCTATGAGACAAACCCAGAATTCACCACCACCTACCAAATGTTGGGCACAAACGCATTTGTTGCTAATTTCCATCTTCAGGATGGGTTGTTGCGTTGTCTGGGCCATATCCATGTTCCATCAAGCGAGCGAGCAAAGATGATCTAGGAATCCTACTACAGTCTGGTGGCATGACAGTTCATCTTCGAAAAGACAATGGAAATGTTGCAGAAACATTTCTATTGGTTGAAACTTCGACAGGAGGTCAACAATTATATCAGGTCATGCACTGCCTATGTGATTGTCAAACCATCCACTAAAAAACAGGGCTTGTACACCCCTCTTTCAACTCCTGATAGGAAATGGGAATCCATCTTAATGGACTACATGTTGGGCCTCCCGTCCACCTAGCGGGGCAATGACTATGTTTTTGTGGTTGTGGATCACTTTTATAAGATGGTGATTATGGCCGCCTGCAAGAAGAGAATCACAGTAGAGACCACTGCCAAGCTCTTCTTTGAACGAGTCTGGGTACATTTTGGAATCCCACA
>JASDQU010262081.1:0-15571 GCA_032191745.1 Picea mariana
AACCATTAGTACCAACGTCTCACTAGCTTATATGTACAATTACAAAGGGTTCCAGATAAGGGACATTAAAATCCCCTCCTCATTTATGCACTTTCCTCAGTGCATATTATAGACATATACAAAGATTCAACCATTTTCAAAAATATGAGGATACTCTGCTTGCATAGCATCCTCGCACTTCCAGGTTTCATCTTCAGGACCATAGTAGGTTCATTAGACATTTACTAGCTCCATTGCTCGATTCTAGAGCTACTTGATTTTCCAATCCAATATGAAAACCGGTCTCACTTGAAATATGCCTTCTGTCTCCACCTGAATCACATTCCAATCAATAATATGATTAGCATCAAGTACATACTTCTTAAGAAATGACACATGGAAAACATTTTGAATACGCAAGGATGCAGGAAAAGAAAACATATAAGTGATAGGACAAATACTTTCAAGGATTTTTAATGGCCCACAATTGTACATTTCTAACTTAGAACACTTTCCCAACTTCAAGGAATTGTGCCTCGTCTTTACTTTCATAAACATGTGATCACCCACTTTAAACTCTTTATGGGTCATGCATTTGTATGCACAACTTTTCTTCCTATCTTGGGAAGCCTTTAGATTATTTCTTATCTTTACCATCTTCTTCTCCATTTCCTAGATAAAATATGGCGCAACTACTGTGCGATCTACTGGACTGTACCAATTCACTATCATGTTTCACTTTCTACCATAAAGTGCTTCAAATGGGCTCATCTTTAAATATTCCTGATACCCATTTTTGTAATAAAACTCTACCAAGTGAATCAATCTTCCCATTTTGATGGTTTATCCATCACATACATCCTCAACATGTCTCCGATCACCTGATATACCCTCTCGGTTTGACCATCTGAATTAGGGTGATATGTTGTGCTAAAATTCATATTTGTTCCAAATCCTTTGAATAACCCTTTCCACAAGTTCTAGGTTAACTTGGAATCTCTATCAGACACAATTGTATTAGGTACACAATGAAACTTAGCAACTTCATGCCTATATATCTCAGCAATTTTGGTTTCCTTGTGCAATGACTTCACTGGAATAAAATGGGAAACTTTAGTAAGCTTGTCCACCACCACCATAATAGAATCATGTTGCTTAGTAGTCCTAGGAAACTTAGCTATGAATTCCATGGTCACAACTTCCCACTTCCACTTAGGAATGGGAAAATGTTGCAACAAACTAGCTGGATGTCTATTCTCAGCCTTGACCTTCTGGCATTTGAGACATCTTGCAATAAAATACACAACTTCCTTTTTCATACCTAGCCAAAAGTATTTTTTCTTGACTGTGATAATGGTATTCTAATAACCTAGATGTCCAACATAAGAAACCTTATGAATCTCCAAAAATATTAGGCTCCTCAATTACTTATCATTAGACACATAGACTCTGTGTTTATACATGAGGATCCCACCCTCTCTCAACTCATATCTTTCAAAATTCTGTTGTGACATACCTTGTTGTAAAGTCACACTTATATCCTTATATCGTAGATTTGATTTGGAAACCTCCAAAATTTTGTTGCACAAATTGTTTTGGCACATTCTAATGGTTGTAGCATGCATCTCATGCATCCTCCTGTTGAGGGAATCAACCACTTTGTTTTATTTTCCTCTGATATGATTTATATCAAGGTCACATTCACTAAGGAACTCTAACCACCTGCATTGTCTTGAATTTAAATTTGGTTGTTCAAACATATATGTCAGACCATAGTGGTTTGTTCTTATATCAAATATTTTATCCATGAGATAATTCCTTCACATATTCAAATCATGCACAATGGCTACTAATTCCAATTCATGTGTATCATAGAGCCTTTAATTCTCTTTCAACTTCCTTGACTCGTAGCATACCACAAGTCCATTCTAACTTAGAACTCCATCGATTCCTTCCTTGCATGCATCCATGCACACAACAAAGTCTGCGTCAGGATCAACAATTCTCAAAATTTGTGCACTTGTCAAGAAACTCTTCAAGTGTTGAAAACTCCTTGGACAATCCAGGGTCCACTCAAATCGCACACCTTGCTTATGAATGGATGTAATTGGATGTGAAATCTATGAGAGTCCTTCAATAAACCTTGTATAGTAACCTACTAGTCCCATAAAGGATCTCACTTCTGTGAAATTTATTGATGTCATCCATTCTTTAATATCTTTTATATTCAGTGGGTCCACAACTCCTTCCTTTGAAAGGAAATAACCGAAATAACAATTATTTCTCTAATAAAATCAACACTTGATCAACTTTGCATAAAACTAATTCTCCCTCGGGACCTGCAGTACCATCCTCAAGTGTTTCTCATGATCTTCCTCATACTTTGAGTAAATAATAATGTCATCCAAAAATACGACGATGAACTTATCCAAATAATCTCTAAAAACTCCATTCATTAAACACATGAAGGTAGTTGGTGCATTCAAAAACCCAAAAGGCACCACTGTGAAATCACAATGACCATACCTTGTTTTGAAGGAAGTCTTGCTAATGTCTTGTTTCTTAATTATCACTTGGTGATATCCATATCTAAGGTCTCTCTTGGAAAATAGCCTTGTGCCTCTCAGTTGATCAAACAGATCATCTATCCTTGGAAAATAATACCTTTTATTCATTGTTACCTTGTTCAACTATATGAAATTGATACAAAGTATCAGTGTACCACCCTTCTTTATGAAAATAAATGGTGCACCCCAAGGTGACACACTTGGGCATATATACACCTTATTTAGAAGCTCTTCAAGTTTCATATGCAACTCCTTCAACTCTATCATACTCATCCTATAAGGAGTCTTGGATACAGGTGCTTCTTTTGACATCAGATTTATAAAGAAGTCAATATCTCTTTTCGGAGGCAATTCTGGTATCTCTTTAAATACATCCTCAAACTCTTTTAGCACTGAAAAGTCTTCCACACTTGGAAATTTATCCTTAGATACCTCTTCCATGTGCATTGTGAATACCTGACACCCTTTTCTAAAACTTTTCTTCAAATGCAACGCTGAAACTTCTCTGACAGTCACAACTCTTGGAATTCCTTGAACTGATCTCAAATTTCCTTCCTCATACAAACAAGTGAATGCCTTATTGTAAAAATCCAGGACAACATGGTACTCTTCCAACCAATCCATACCAATGAGGAAATCATACGAGCCCAAAGGTATAATATTCAACTCAGCTCTAGTGCGCAGTCCATTCATCTCCATTGAACATGCCTTAACCATCTCATTGTTTTTCCTCTTTGCTCCTATATCTAACTAAACCAACCAAGTTTTTCCAAGGTCGTTTCTTAGAAAATGGAATATTTCCACCATCTTCGGATCTAGATAACTATGACTATCTCCTGAGTCAATTAAAATAACAATGGGTTGGTCATTAATCTTAGCTTCCACCTTGATCATGTGTGAATGAAACTCGAGCTTCTTGTTATCCAGTGTGGCATAAATATTTGGCACATTTATACCCATGTCCTCCACTATCATAGATTTTTGTACACTTTGCATGGTCCTTGCTTTATCACCTCTTTGAGGGAAATCTATATGCATATGATTTCCTCCACAAGCCCAACATTGCATAGGTTGTTTCCATGACTTTTGTCCTACTATTTCTGACATTATGGGCTCCTAGAGAGTCATATGTCCTTGCACATTGTTTATGAAATACATTGTCTTAGCCCTTTTCTTCCTCTATTCCACCTTGTTTTTCATGTTGTCTTTCCAATCCTTTTGGAAAGTTTGTCTTCCCCTTTGCTACTCATAAAGACACTTAGTGAACCTTATGGTTTCTTCCAACATTTTAGCATCATCGTACTATATCTTGTCACTGATAAATGAGGGTATCCCACTCAGATACCTATGAATATTCACTTGTTCATCCTTGATAAAAGGAACATATTTCAGCAACTCTAAAAAAATCCTTTCATATTCACCTATTGTCATGATCCCATATTGAGTTCGAAGAACTCTTTCATTTTCCTATCATAGTACCATTTGGTTAAGTATTTCTTTTGGAAATACCTATTGAACTCTCTCCAAGTCACTTTCTTCTCATCAATGTGTTTTACTTCCATGTACTGATCCCACCACATTGATGCCTTTCCTTTTAACTGATAGATAGTAATTCTCCCTTCTACTTGCATAGAATAGTTATGTAGTTGGAAATACTTTCTCATACCCAACAGCCAAGCATCTGTATCTTCATCCTTTTTTTGGTCACCATCAAAGGTAGGAGGCTTGATGTTATTCATTTATCCCTATAGCACATCCACCGCATTCTTTCTCTTATGCTCCCTGATAGGAGATGGACTCGAACTATTGTGTTTTTTCTTGAAAGAATTCTTACCAACACATTTTTCTTCTCTTCTTTTCTCATCATGAGACCTACAACTTATTGATCTACTCGACTATGTATCCTTATCCATTTTATTTTCTATTTTTTCCAAAATTTGCATTAATTAGACATTGAATCATCTTTCTATTCCTTGGCTCTCATAATCCTTTCATTATCAACCCTCTAGCTTTGGACATCTTTCTACAGTACTTTAACAATTTCTACCAAGTTCATGCACTCCCCCTTGGATTCTGCACCATCAACACTGAAAATGACATAAATATATCCAAATTCATCATTAGGACTATAAGTCCTCTGTGCATCTTCCATGATTTTAACCTTTTGTATTTACTCTATCCTTCTTGAGTCGCTAATAATTATGCAAAATGTGCAAGAAATTAAGAATTGTTAGATGGTTTCTTGAAACGACTACATGAAAACTTTGCACCATTTTTTCATAATATTTCCCTCTGATTTATTGGATGATTTTAACATCCCAAACTCTAGTGTGCATGCACATGCATCATTGTCTTTGTGTGCATCACAAATCTATACCATGCACCAATGGTTTTCCACATAAACTAAACTCTGCACTATGCGGTACCAATCCTTAGTGCACACATCTATTCATGCTATTTTTTGGCCCATAAAAGTCCAGTGTTAAACCAATAGCTTTTATACCACTTTGTAACATACCCATCCATCCTAGGTTGGGCCATGTCACACAACCTCAACTTCTTTAGCTCTAAGTCAACCAAACTGTAACATACCCAACGTACTACTAAGCAATGTTACTATGAATTTTCAATGTGTAGATTTTATTCTAACACAATTCCATGCAATATCACTTGAAGTAACGCGCTTGGCCCAATCTTGAGTCGTGCCACACAACTTATAAAAATGGAAGCAACATTATATTTTCAATACAACCTTAAGAAACATAAGTAACTCAAATAAGTGTGTGCACCATCATGTTGATCACACAGTATAACTGCATGCACATCCATCTAGGCATCATGCACCACTTTTGATTTCACTATGCGCGAGGTCTATTTCCTTAAATGTACACACTAATTCCATCCTCTTGATGCATATAGGATACAATCCTATGCACCCAACCACTCAATCCTCTTCCATGAGGACTCAACCAAAATAATAAGGTTAACATAACTGGCAAAACTAACCACATTTTTCATATCCATGTACAACTACTAATACGGGCGATAAGCACTATACTTACATGTGCAAGCAACATTAAACATAATAACAACAAAAAATTATATGCAACAACATACAAGAATTAACCCATATCAAAGATACACACATTAAACAAGACAATCATAAGGAACACTTATATTTTATAAAGTTACCAATTATGGCCTTGACTCAGATGTTCATCCCATCCTTAGACATTGTTTCTCATAAGATTTTAGCAATAGGTCACCCCCGACTTAGGGCTTAAACTCCACTAGGGAAAAATACTTCTAATAACACAATAAGGTCTAACTCTCAACATAATTTCTCAATCCTAGGTGTTCGCTTCTACAAGTATCCCATAGTCCCTCATACCCCACGTACCTTTCACACCCAAGGAAGTGTGCCCCTTTTCTACTGAACAGTCCTTCGATTGCCCCAATTCCCTTCCCATGGTTACCAACAATAGGTCGGACAAGAAGTATCTGGGCCCTGTGACTAATCCTCAACACACCAAGGAACAATTCCCAAAAAAATATCGCCTGAAGAGTATGCTCACAGGTCTAGAAACCACTCCACAATAACCAATCTCTCACCCAAAGAGAATATTCATGATCTTCCAACCCAACTCCTCGACAGAAGAATTTTGGTTACATCCCCACAACTTCCTACAAGTTTCTCTAGCAAGATAAGGTAATAATTAGATTTTTCATACAGTTTGACCCCCTCTTACTCATGAGAGCCTTCTACATGAGATATTTTCCCAATAATGTTTCATTCCTCCCAAGCAATAATGAAATAATAATCCCACAAAATACACTAAGGCCAACAATATATATTACATGCCTTCCACTTGACACTTTTCAACTTTAGAAGTAGCTTTAAGCCACCTGGTAACCCATTCCCTACCCTCGAGAACTTTAGGATAAAAACATATCTACATTACACTTTTCCAGAAATATTATTAAAATATTCCCCCCTTTTCCATTTTTCAATGGAGTTGTCCCCCCATCTCTTTTCATTTAAGTCAATATTCACACATCCATGAAATATCATATTAATAACCATGATTATAATTACATGGATAGGTGTGTTGTCCTATTTGTGTCTCGACTCACCAACCTGATACTCACACAGGCTATCCATATTAAATATATATCCAGTATTGTATATATACATATATATAACTTAGCTATGTGCACTTCCATTCATTACTGTGCACTTACCCAAGTGCATGCAACACAGTGCAATGTGCACACTTTCCTAGGTGTGTGCAACACACAAAATCTGTTCACTTTGTCTTTAGAACAATACCCCGCACACTTACTCAGATGCACACAACACTAAAACTAGGTGCCAACGGCTCAATAGCCTATATATATGCATTACATAAACCATTAGTATCAATGGCTCACCAACTTATATGTACAATTACAAAGGGTTCCATATTAGGGACATTACAAAAGGAATAAACTGTAATTGAAGAGTCATGTTGCAAGTAGAAGTTGGTCCACATGGTGATGCTCCTCCTATTCGAACTTTGCATATAATATCACTTTTAATTAAGTTACTTATGAAGTGACTCACTTTTATAGAATAAGTCAGAATCACTTTTGCAATTAAGTTACTTTGTAAATTAAAGTTGCATGCAAAAAAGAATATTAAAGTTGTTTATAGTGGTCCACTTGTATAAATTAAGTGAAATGCACTTTACAATGAATGCATGAACTTTTTCAAAAAAGTAAAAAAAAATAGACTTGAACTCAAAACCTCTTACTTTATAAAACAACTTTCAACCAAGTGAGCTAGTTCAAACACATTATAATATTAAGGAGGATGGTGAGGTATTGTTGTTGTCATTGTTATGGAAGATGACTAAGTTGAGGTGTGTGCTAATTTTTTTTTATTTTGGTGTGTTCACACACACAAAAAAAAAAATCTTCTCCATAGTAACAAGGGGTTAGATCTCAGTTATCTTACTTGGAAAATGCAAGTTTTCTCTCTATTTTTGTTTTATCGAGATCACATAGAGCACACGACAAAGAGCATACACAGAAAAGAAAACACTTTCCTCTTTGTTTTGGATTTTTCAAGATTGTATAGAACACATGTAAAAGAGGAAGCATAGACTGAAAAAAGTAGAAACTCGAAAACAAAAAACAAAAAACTGAAATATTGTCTCTGTAATAATTTTAAAAAAAAGGCATATTCGGGATTTATACCGCTGGATCTGATTGAAATGGTTGTATCTTGGGAAAAAATAAGCCTTTTTGAGTGAAACGAAAAGTGTTCCTAACTAAAATGAGTTCTTTGAATTAAATGGAATAGTACTCTTATCCCATAAATGTATGAAAATAGAGGAAACCATAGATGCGACAACATGACTTCAATATCTCGTTCTACAATGGGAGTGGGTCTTCAAATGTGTTATGATACCATGTTCGACAACACAAGTATTCCAATAGAGGACGAACACCTTTAGTAACTACTCACATAAATATATCAAATATAAACACACCGATGTTTTTACGTGGTAAAAACCTTATGGGGAAACATTTATGGCCCCAAACAATATGGCCACTTGATGCAATTTATTAGTACAAAAGAAAATATATTACAGAGAGTTTCTCACAATCGATCATCAACAACTGACCCTCCATGTTCTTTAAATAGATATCATGGACTAATCAAGTTTTAAGACATGAATCAATGTAGTTTTTAAGATCAAGGAGAATATGAGTTGTCATATCACTCTATGTTGGGAACATATCATGATCATCGCATTATAAATGCATACTAATGAAACACACTAAGAAACACACTTTAACCGAATGATACATTTGACCAAGTTGATATTAACTAACTCCTAAGTGTCTAAATATCCTAAAAAATCACAATTTCTAAATATTTTTACAATACCGACCTTCTTAACCTTTTAACTCATCAAAACTATGGAAATTTAAGAATGCTCCTCTTAAAATTTTCAAGCACAAAAATAAAATTCTAAAGAAAACCAAGTAATTCAAGTTATCTTTATTAAGGTATGATAAACCAAATTTGGTTTCAATGGACATTACCCGCCATCATTATCATCATATACTATACTTCAAGAATATTAACTTTTAAAAAGTGTTAAAATATAGCCACATAAACTCAAAATAAGTATTATGATTATATAATTACACACTCATCCTTATATCTCATATAAAAAATTATGTATCTATGATAAATGCAAGGTCTTAAGATAGAAGGGAATGGAGACCCTTTCCCAAGTCCTCAAGGAGACATAACTTGGGGTTTCTTTGGCACCAAAGTGTTGCACTAGTTGGGAAAGTGGGTGCATTGGGAATGAAAACATGCCAAGGGGCTCACCCAAGTATGAAGCGAGTAAGAGAAGGGGCACACCAAAGAGGTTAGGGTGCATCGGAATGAGGATCACACCATGGTTGGGGCACTTCCATCCCAAGGGATGAGTTTTTTGATGGTTGCACATGTTCGTTTGGGTGACTGGGTCCATGAAGTGAAAAGACAATTCATTTGGGCATGATGGTTCAAGAAGTGGCATGACAAACCCAAAGGAAGATATGGTGACCTTTCGAGTCCACATATGAGAACAAGGACACACAACAAAGGAAGGTAGATTTGTAAGACAAGGAGAGAAATATTAGCTTTATGATTTTGATCCAGACTTAGATGAATAGGGGTGAGCTCCCTCAAGGTGACAAGTCACTCCACATGGGAGAACTTGTGCTACCTTGGGGTGATTTTGTGGGAAGAGTTGGGGGTTCCTTTTTGGGATGAATTTGGGGGAAGTCTTATCATAGGTATATATGAGGCATGCTAGGAGACAAAACCATGGGTCTCTGTGAAGACTTGTAAACATGGTGAATATCTGGTGGATGCACATTTGGGGTGCTCCATAGACATTGTAAAATATGTTACAAGGGATGCATCTTTGTGTGAAAAATATCTGTATGCGTGTCTTGGTGAGGTGAGGTGAGTCATGTGACTCTACCCAAGTTGTAAACCAAGCTAGTAGTGCTAAAATTGTAATAGTTTTTCAATAATAAGACTTAGTTGGGTGTAAGGAATGGTTTGTGTCTCCCACACTATATTTGTGTTTCTCTTGTTTTTTTTGCAAGTGTGCTCTTTGTTCCATGGATGCATTCTTATATATGAATAAGTGTTAAGTTGTTTATAAAAATTTTCTAAGTATACAAGAGTTGCACTAGAGTACGACTATGACTCACCGATAGCCTAAAATAGAGTATGGGTATGCTCTAGGTGAAGAGTCGTAGTCAAGACGAAATATTCTTGGTGTTTCCAATAAGCCAATTGAGAAATGTCATGGTTCTGGATGCCCTTAAGTGGTGCAAAATCACAATATTCAGCTAGGCACACTGTGAGGATGTGACAAATGGTATTAGAGCTTGCTCATTGTATATTTAGATGAACATTTGTTGATCTATTCACCACTATATTGACAATAGATGGTATCATAGAAAACTCTGAATATAATTTGTTGCGAAGACAGTTCAATGGGAACGTTTGGAGACTTGGTGAACCTTTTAGTGGAGCGAAATGGTTTATCATAGAATTTTCATCAGAATTAAAAAAGAGGTTTAGTTGACAGTGTGGTGGAAGGTGATCCTAGTGCACACCTTGTGTAGGCCGAGAGCAGATTTTGTGGTGAAACAATGAAATTGGATAGGGTGGGTGATTAAAAAACTCATCGGAGAGTTCATTGTAGAACTTGTCACAGAATTGATCGCAGAGGAAGATTGGGAATAGACTTGGTGAAGGTTTAGTAATGTGGATTGACCATTTTCAAAGGCAGTCTGGGCATAGAATCGATTGGTTTGATTCATGATGGAAGTAAGGGCTGGACATCCTGTGCACACCTTGGAGAGACTAGGTGCAAATTTATTTAGGTGAACTGATCCCTTGGGCAAGGCAAATGAATGTAGAATTTGTCACATGACTTGTCATAGACTAACTATAGAAGTGATCATAGAAGAAAGTGTAGAGGGTGATCACAGAAGCGATCAAAAGGGGGAGAAATTCTAGGTTGCATCAATTGGAAGAACTTGGGTGAAAAACATCGAGTGACGTAGACGATATCCAGAGTAGGAAGTTGGTTGGGAATGTTTTCATCACGACATATTTGTGCCATGCATCACCGAGAACAATATTTTAGTTGAGCTAATTTGTTGGGTGAGTGGTTCAACCTAAAAAAATTAAACAAGGTGACTCTTCGTAGAGTTACAACAGTCAATTAGTAGTAATATGACTTGACGGTTGGGTGATGGGTCCATGGTGCCTTGAAGTGAAAGTAGTCAAGGTGCAAATATGGAAAAACATTGCAGATTATTTTGGTCGATTACATGAATATTTTGGGACTTAGATGGATCTGTAAAGTGGAAGGATGGACTTAGCCTTATATCATAGTGAAGGCCTTGTAGTTTGTGGAGATGTGGAAGGTGATTGAGGGGAGTTCATGTGGAGATTCGATTTCTTGGTAAAGTGAAATCCTAGGAAAACAAACTTGAACCATGGGTGCAACCAAGGATGTCGTTAGAAATTTATGGTTGGTTTTGAGTTCTTTCATTTCTTAAGTGTTGAAGTGAGTTGTTTGAAGGGAAGTTGGTTGACTTGGTGGTTCAAGTGTATTTCCTTTCTGCAATGAAAACTGATAGTCTTGAGGGTGACTCAAGTGGTTCATATTTGAAGAATTAATGTAACAAATGGAATTCCTTGATTGGGAGAATGTGCAGAGAGCTTGGGGAAACCTTCTCGAATGAGTATTATGGTGGACTTAGGAATATTTAGATGTGACCATGGAGGTGGATTGAGGAATATTCCTAAATATTCAATGAGGTAGATTGGACAGGTTGTTGCGGTGAAGTAGATAGTGAGGCATGGATGTGACAAGTTTGAGAGGGTGGATGAGGTTCCTTGTTTCTTAGTGCTTTAGCTAGTGTATTTGGGTCATGCAATGACTTGACAGTAGCAACAACATTTCAAGATTTTGGACACTTGCAGCAGGTGCAAGAAAGTTTTTTCTAGGAGAGGGATAGAGTCACTATAGAAGTCATCCAAGAATTATTTACAGTCAACCGGAATGGGAAGAACCCAAACCAAGTGACTTGGGTGGTTTTCGCTCACCTTTGGTATGGGACATTGGATTAAGTAGAGTGAACCTTGGTGACTTGTGGATTATTTTTTGATGACTCAGATATCTAGGAGGGTTGTTGGTTGAGGTTGGCAGAGTATTGGCTTGAACATGCCCAAGGAATGGAAGTTCTTTGAGGTGACTCATTCTACTTTTATCACTTTGGATAGTTTGTTGGGACGTTTGAGGGATGAGAGTGTGTTGACTACAATCATCGTAGATGTTGATTTGTGAAGAGGTGACTTGAAGAAAGGAGGTGAGTTGAGGACTTGCCATATTTTTCGAGGATTGTGTGAACAAGCATATTGCAGCATGAAGAGATTACTTGGGCATGGGCGTTTCTCTTTGATCCAGGGGATCAAATTTTTCTCAAAAATCAAAGGTCTCGGAATCACTTCAAAACAAACATGTACATAGGCCTCATCGTCATGAACCCAACACAACTTGATTGGGCTCAAACGGACGTCGTATGAGAAAGATATCGCATTTTGTTTATTTTCCCAACAAGTAAAATTTTGTTGACTATACAGTCCGTACAGTGCTGATGTGGCAACTGATCGTATAGTCTATACGGTTGTATAGTGACATGGCACATGCGTTGCCATGTTGATTGGGTAGAATTTGGTAGACAAGTGGATGAATCATACTGTGGCATGTGTTATCTTGAGGGAAAATGTTATTGTGCCACGTGGCCTAGTCATGGGCTACCACATGGCACCCCTCTAGTGGTTGGAAAGTGGTAAAATTTATGACTCCACAGGAGTTGAAACCATGACCTCCAGGCAGGGGGGAGTGATTTGGTAGGGCCCAAGCTACCATACCACCCATGGTGTGTCTTAACATGTATTGTTTGAATTAAATATTTGAGTATGAATTAATGGATGGTTGACAGAGTAAAAGGTTGGGGCCTAGTATTACACATCAAAATTACTCATTTCAACAATGACCTATTGTCATCATTACAAGCGTTACAAGTATCACATTTTAGCCATAAGTGTCGCAAGTGTCACAGACATTATATAGTCATCTTTCCTATGTCGTGTCTCGAACGACATCACAAGGACACTTCAAAGACACCCTCAAACACTGGTTTAAGCAGGAGAAATCACATGACAAAGAGTACAAATATTTTACCATGGAAAAAAACACTCAAAATTCATTTTTGAAGGCCAACACTCCCCTACCCACTATCAGGGAGTGTCGGTGCTCCCTTCCCTCCTTTGGGGGAGCGTTGAAACACTCTGTGCCCTATTCTGAGGGAGCGCTGGTCTGTTTGAGGAAATCTTGGGCTGTTGAGGAAACGTCCCCCTCATCTCTGGAGTTAGTTGGATTCGAATCTGAGGTCAAGGATGGATCTTAGGGAGGATCCACAACTAATGGATAAATATCCTCAACCTATACCAAGAATCTCTAAGGTGGTTAGGCCTCTCCCAGCCTATATAAGGAGGCCTCTTCATGGTGAAAAGGGAGGGAATTGAAGGCATCAAACTTATGATCTCATAAGGGAGATAATTACTGAAGCATAGTCATTTTTTTTGTGGATCATTTGAGCAAGGGGTTGGACAAGGAGAGCTTGGTGAGGTTGTTGCATCTATATCAAAGGTCTGCAAGTATTGCAATCAAGTTCTCATTAATACATGTGTTTGGCCTGTTTACTTCAAGATTGTGTATGACTACATGAACTTGTCTTTAATTGATAGATCTAGTTTTAGACTAATCATAGTAGAATAGGAAGCATGTTTTGTCTTTGATTGGATTGCAGGACGTGTTTCAGAGCTTGTGGATCAGAGATCAACTTGGAACTAGGCGAGAAAAAACATCGTAAAAAAGGTACATCTTCTTCCTCTTCTCTATAGATTAGTTTAGCTAGGTTTAAATGGATGCCAATGACCAAAGTTAGCACCTTTCTGTCTTGATCTAAGATATTTAGGGTTCAAGAGGGAATCCACCTGTCCGCAGGGGGATTTTCCTGTAACAGAAATTGGTGACTCCACTGGGGAAACAAAGCTTTCAGTTTTGGTTTCCTTCCTTGTTCTTATTTTTGGACTTTTCTCACCTTTAGATCTTATTCATGTTCTGTCTCTGATTCTTATATGTGTTGTTGACCCTTGGATTCATTCCATACACACTCAATTTCTGGATTTCCTGAGTTTTTTTTTGAGTTCTGGTTAATGTTTTGGTCTTCTGAGAGCCCAACGCTCCCCTGCCTCTACCACTAGAGCAGTGGCACTCCCTTGCAGGCTCCCACAGAGTGTTGCAATGCTCTGGTACCCTTGACACCAAAGAGCTGGCCTTTTTCTGCTAGAATGTTTTTTGGTAGTTGATCTCTGAGTCTAGTTTTTGCTTTTTCATCTACTCAAGGCTATTACCATCTTAGTGTGTCCTTGTTTTTGGCCTCCAACATTTTCGTTTCTAAGAATTGATGATGTTTTGTTTGGATTTTTGACATCTTTCTTCCTTACTTTGAGTCACTCTTTTTCCCTGCGATTTGGATTCGACACACTGCTTTTTCACTTATCTGATTGAATGAAAGTTGTTGTAAGGAAATTCAAAGATGTTTTGATATTTTGGGAGTTCTTTTTGCAAATTTGGTTTTCTTTGTGTATCTTGTTTGATTACAATGGGAATGTGTTTTTTTTTATGTGAAGTTGGCTTCTGATTGCTTAAATCTCATAGATATTGAATTCTAAATGACATAGGAAGCCTTACATCAAACTGATTATCAGTCACATTTAAAACAAAAAGATATATTTTCATGATTGGTTTTTGGGATATTAGAATGAATTTATTAATATTTTAGCATCATATTGGATTCTTGATTGAGAAACAGTTGCATGCGATTATTGCATCTTAGTGTTTGACAGTGAAAGGAAATTTCCTTCTCCTTCCCTTAAATAGACATTCATTGAAAGAAAAGACTAATTATCATTTCTTATGCATTTTTTGGGAATTGAGTTATAATATCATCGGTTTGACTCTCATACACCCCTAAGTAAAGAATAGTTGCAAAATCAACGCTAATTGAATTGATCTAGAACTTTTTGTTTTTAGAATCTTCCACCAACATTAGACTAGGATTAACGCTTTAGATTAGGATGTGAGTACAAATATCCAAAGAATTCAAAACAAACATTATCATCTTGTGATAGGGAGAGAAATCCAATTTTTGTATAAGCTTTCTGGGATCCCCCTATCACACATGGGTTATGCATGAGGTCGCATTCAAGAGAGTTACAGATATTATCCCTCCATGATTCAACCATTCATAGTAGTTAGATCGTATATTGGGGTTTCTTCTTGAGGCTCAAATGTCTTCATTTGGTATCGGTGCTTCGTGAATTCCCAACCCATTCGAGGTCCTCTGGAGTTATATCGATCCACTTGTCCTTAGTTCTCTCGAAAGATTTGGGAATTGCTATCATGCCCATATGTTCGGACTGGACTATCGACTATACCCGCCCAGGGGCCGAGTGTGAGTTGGTGTCCTTAGTAGCCATAATATTTAGGGTCTTTACATGAGGTGACAGTGAACATATCACTCTATGCTGGGAACATATCATGATAATATCACTCTATGCTGGGAACATATCATGATCATCACATTATAAATGCATACTAATGAAACACACTAAGAAACACACTTTAACCGAATGATACATTTTACCAAGTTGATATTAACTAACTCCTAAGTGTCTAAATATCCTAAAAAATCACAATTTCTAAATATTTTTACAATACCGACCTTCTTAACCTTTTAACTCATCAAAACTATGGAAATTTAAGAATGCTCCTCTTAAAATTTTCAAGCACAAAAATAAAATTCTAAAGAAAACCAAG
>JASDQU010262085.1:0-11228 GCA_032191745.1 Picea mariana
ACTGTTTCGGAAAAAGGGAGGCTTGTTTCCCTTCTGCCTCTGCTCTTTCCTAAACTTCTTCTGATCATCCCAAGCCTTCCAAAAAGTAGGTTTTTCCCTTTGCTTCTCATACAAGAATTTCGCCCCTTTTATTGTTTCTTCCATAGTCTTAGGATCATCATACTGAATCTTGTCACCAATGGAAGGTGGAAGTCCACTAAGATACCTTTGAATCTTGACAACCTCATCTTTGATGAATGGAACATACTTCAGTAATTCCAAAAACCTTCATTCGTATTCATCAATGGTCATGTTGCCCAGCTTGAGTTCGAAGAACTCCTTCATCTTTCTGTCATAGTATCTTTTAGTCAGGTATTTCCTCTCGAAATACCTCTTCAATTCCTTCCATGTGATATCTTTCTCTCTAATGTGCTACACCTGCACAAACTGATCCCACCACATGGATGCTTTTCCTTTTAGTTGATACATCGCAATTGTTCCTTCTGCACGAGAGGAATAATTCTACAGTTGGAAATATTTCCTCATGCCAAGCAACCATGTTTCAACATCTTCCTCCTTCTTATGTTCTCCATCAAATATTGGAGGCTTGATATTGTTCATTTCCCCTTTCAATTCATCCATCCCAGATCTCCTATGCTTTCTGGTAGGAGATGGGCTTGAACTACTGTGTGCTTCTCTACTGGAATGCTTTGGGGAGCGACGACGATGTCTGCTGACACTCCTTGATCTTCTTTTCCTATCAGAGGTCCTAACACTCCTTGATCTTCTTTTCCTCTCAGGGGTCCTGTGACTCTTTGTCTTGCTTGAGTCACTCTCCTTTTTCAATTTCCTTTCTATTCTTTCCAGGCTCTTCAACATCTTTAAGTTGAATTCACCCTATTGATCCTTGACCCTCGTGAGCTTTCGACTATCAACTCGGTGAGCCTGGGAATATTTCTGCAATCTTTCAATGATTTTCATCATATGTCCTTCCTTATCCATCTCTTTTCCATGCCCATTAGAGTTTGATTATTCGACTCCCAAGTTGGCATTCCTTCCCTCTCTTTCATTTTCTGAATTGGAGGCAATCCGCGCCTCTTCCATTTCTATACTCGGCATCGATTCACGGATGTCCTGACACTCGTTGAACTCTATACACACAACGTGCATTCAACGAAGTTTGTCAGGCCTTAAACCCTTAATAAAAATTCAACATTCATAAATCAATGTGAATAAAAAAAATGTTTTGAATCCACTAAGTTTTCTGAGCTCTGTTTGGCTCTGCAATTTTCGAGACTTCGGGACTTCCGGTCTTTGGTACCCAGGAGTTCACGATGCAGTGACTCCCAACTTCTTGTCACTACAATCCCCGAATTCTAAAAATTCTATTTCCTTTACCCTCCGGGTCCACAGAGCACAACTGTCTCCCACATCCACAGTGGCAAGTGGCACACTCAGGAGGGTCCATGCCACCTATGGTGGCATCATCGGGTCCCACCACTCTCGCTTTTCTTCTTGACCTACTGGCACATGGTACACATCCATGTGCCCACGTCCCTTCCAAGTGAAATCCAATGGTTAGACCTCTCTCAGATCTATGGCGCAGATCCTTTCGGTGTTTTGGGATTTCGGGGTTTCGGGTTTTCGGTAACTGAGAGTTCACGATGTAGCGACTCCAAGTCTCTCCTCATTTCAATCCCCGAATTCCAAAATGATCCAATGGTTCAAGCTCCTCTCCTATGATCTACGATGTAGATCGTTTCAGGATTTCGGGTTGGTTCTTCCGTCTTCGAATATTTCGGGACTTTGGGTTTTTGCATTTTTCGGTAACCAGGGTTTCACGACTTGTGAAAACGAGAGATCTTTCCCTTTGGTTTCCCAAATGCCGAAATACCGACCGACAGCCACGTGTCCCTCCGATAGATGGTCCTCACGATTTCAGGATTTTGCGTACCGCAATTTCCACACTCTTGTGCAACTCCAAAGGGTTTTAATCCTTGTGCACGTTCTCTAGATCTGACGATCGTGAGGGTTCTCGTTTCCTCCCAAACAGGTTTTATGGCTCCAACACTTATGGTCTGGATTTCTCTCTCCCTCTATTCATATACCATACTGGCTGTGTTTTTTATAATATCGCTACACCTCCTGAGCTTTGTTATACGGTCAAGTAGCCCATTGACACTCAGAAAACATTCTGAGGTCTGAAATTAGTCCTTCAGACACAATTTCTTCTCAAAACCTCATTCCAAAGGCCACTTATCCAGCCCATCCAGGCTCAGCATTGAAACCATGGCTCTGATACCATTCTATAACGCTCCCTCGGCCATCATCCCCAAGGCTGGGCCAACGCTACTGTGCGGAACAACAATCTCATACTTATTTATATATAACGTGAATTTTAAACAAATGAAACACATTTAACTCAGAGTAAGCACTAGATTACTTCTAACATGCAGATTTAATGGAATTAACAATAATTCATGATTACAGCAAAATACATGATAAATATACGCAACACAGGTATGCAAAACATAACTAAATCATAAGTTGATACTTATCTTTGAAACTGTGGTAATTCCACCAATCCCATGTAGGCCTTCCATGAACCTCCCAGCCTTAGACCATGCTACTCATTAAGCTCAGCAGTGGGTCACCCTCGAGCTGGGACTAAGCTCCACCCCAGGTAAGGAATCCTAGGCTAGGCTGAGGTTATAGGGAAAACACATAGTCACAAGGAAGGATCCTCTCCCAGGAACCACTTATGCCCACTTCCCATAGACTCTCTTTCCCCACATGCCTGTTCCACCCCAGAAGTATACACCTTCTCTGTCACCTAGACAATCCTTCGGCTGCTAACCTCCCTTGCCTTGGGCTTTAGAAAAAGATTGGACTGGAATCTCCGAGCTCTGTGGCAGCAATAGGGTTCCTTCCAGGAGTTCTCTCCTTCCTCCGCACACTCTCTCACCTAGAGAGAGTCACTCACAGGCCAAGCAACCTATCCTTTCATCCTCAACCACCTCTCTCCCCTGGAGAGATTGTTGTATATACTGGCCAACAAGCCACATGCGATCAAGCACTGCTCGACCACCACAATCCACTAGAACCTAGATTCGAACACCCCAGGGTAGCAATAGATAGGTGCAACAGCATAACCAAGCTCAACAAGAATGAGACACTTCGGTTTTCTCAATCTGGCAACTCAAGATAGACTCATGGTTATGGTTTCTCAGGGACGCGTGACAAACAATCCACGTAGGGGTCAACTCATAATCCACCATTCAGAACAGAGGGAGGGGGGGGTGTATCAACTTTCCTATAAACAAACATAGACACAGGCCTCCTCCCATTTCAGAATTGCATGAGGGTACTTCTGTAGAGGTCAGACCGGATTCATGTTCAGATAATCGATGGTCGAGTAGAGGAGGAACCACCATCATGTCTCAATTCAACAGTTTTAACTGCATGTGCTTGGGTTGACACTTGTTAGCCATGAAACTGCATGCGTTCCTCCCCACTTGGAAGTCACTTGTCATTCCAAAAGAACTTAGAATAAAACATATATTTCACATGGTCTTTTTGGAATAATATTAAAATATTATTCCCAAGGACTTAAGCCCCTAGGCTCAACACTTAGCCCCTCTTCCCACCTTCCAGCCCCTAGTCCCTTACCCACTCTTTGGAAGCTTAGTCCCCCATCACTCATTCATCATGGTTGATCTACACACAGTGGTGTTTATATTTTTATTAATAATGTGCATAGTTACATGTACAAAATTAGGCTCTTGGCCTTGAACACTTAGGCTCTTTGGCCTAATAATCACATAAGCCCACCAACTTATATAAAATTGGCTCACCAGCCTATAAAACATAATTACAATTCATTTTATAAACATGATTTACAACAGGGTTCAGACTTGGGGACATTACAATTGATTTCCTTGAGACTTTGGAGGCTCAAGAAGGAGATCAAGTCCATTTACAAGTTGAAGATCCAAGGCAAAGGTCAAGGCTGAGATGGAAATTAGTCCAAGTGAATTTCAACAAGGTGGAAGAGTGAAGAAGCTTTATCATTACTAAGCTGTTGAATAATCCATGAACAGAAATTCAATAAGGTGGAAGACTGAAGAAGAGTTATCATCACTAAGTTGTTGAAATATCCATATGTTTGGAGGATCAAATTTCTTCAGTGGAAAGGTGTGATCTAGGAGGATCCATAACACTCAAAGAGATCCAGGAGGATCCAAAATGCTAAAAAATTTATTATCTCAAATGCTCTTGAAAATAACTTTGGTGTGTATAGCTTGATGATATCTTTCCAGCGAAACATGAATCACTTCAAACAAACGTTGTATGAGAAATTTATGGCCTTCATAAGTTTTAGAAAAAATAGGGAAAAATGATGACATGGCAGTCTCTATTGTTGACGTCAGGATGTTGACATGGAAACATGACATACTACCACATGGAATCCATACAGTGAGCGGGATGAACAAGAATTCAACACGTGTCCTTTCGTACAATTGGCATTACAGGACAACAACAATATTCGTACGACAAATGGCAAGCTCAAAGAGTGACACATGGACAGGTAACATTAGCATGTTCATATGGAAACATGAGAGGTTTCCATGTGTCACCCATAATTCATAAGTACCAATAGTTATATGTTAATGAAATTTTGAATTGGACTTTTATTCATGAAGGATCAATCTAAAATAATTCTTTTAGCAAAGTTATCTCTCCTTCTTCAAACTAGAATGCATTGCTAATATTGAAACTAATAATCTATCTAATTGCCTCATGGAGGAGGCCACATGCTTGGATTGCTACTATTCTTGGAGGTACAAACTCGTGATTAAATATTTTCTTATTTCGAACTAGCCAAACCTTTCAACGTAAGAACTTGGGTAGCTAAGACCATGCCCCTTTTAGAACATGTTTATTAACAAAAGATCATGAAAAGATCAAAAGTAGATTTTGTGTCAAACTAGGAACATCTCTCTATCTCTAATGTTGTAAAGGTCATCAAGATATTTTCAACAATATATTATATTATTTAATTAGAATTCAATGTGAAAAGTTATAGACTCATGAAGTTGATGTGTTCATTTCAACTATTTAATTTCCATTAAAAAATAATTAACTTATCATTTACCAATTGTAGTAGTAGGGTAATCAATAAGTCACAAGGTTAGTAACTAATATGTCACATGTTTGAATCCCTAATAAGCATACTAAATTCATGACATTGAAATGGAACATACAACACTAAAAATTAGAAATATGATATTAACATAATTTGCATCCCATTTATGTCTTTTTGTATCGCATAAAATGTAAATTTAAATGTGATCGTGACACAAATTAGGATGCAAACTTAGAAACACAAGGGATGAAAAGTGGAACACAAAAGAGGACACACGAAGGGACTAAACATGGATATATACAAGGGATGCAAAACATGGATATATACAAGGGATGCAAAGTGGAACACAAAAAAGGACACAAGAAGGGAGTAAACATGGATATATGATTTAAATGAGACACATTGGGGGAGAAAGACTCAAAATTTAGATGCAAAAGAAAATCCATGATAAGAATCAAGGTGCAAATTGGGAGATAGAAGGCCACATAGTAACACAAAACGAGATTCCACCAAATTCATCCCTTTTTCTATCCTAAAATACAATGCTTTTTAAAAGATAAAATACATTAAAGTTTGGGACACAAAATGAGTCACTCCAACCTTGTTTTGTAGGAGTGATTCTAGTTAGCATGGTTATTATACAAATGGATGAATGATATGTTGAAACAAATTCTAAGTATATGGAATAATAAAGGGAATGGGATCACATTAAACAAGATGAAGCATGAAGCTAGAAAAGTTATAACAAAAGCAAAGGTAGTTGGTTCTATGTAATTAATGTACCAAGATCAGAGGAAAAAAGATTTTAAAAAAAGTATAGTTGATATGGAAGGTTAAACTAAATCAACAAAGGTATATGATGTAAATTGTGATATAAAAAAGGTGGAGGAAAATATACAAATAAAGAATTTGCTTATGCAAACTCTATGTTTTTGGAGATATAGGATGAAAATCCTAGTTTGGTCTTGAGAACAACTCTAAAATAATGGATTTTTGGTTTCAGAATTTAAAATAAATGCCCTATTAACACACTTTGTGATTCTATTTATGTTATATAGTTGGATTTTTGGTTTTGGAATATTTAAAAAAAAAAATCATTTTCAACACGATTTGTGATTCTAATTATGTTATATAATTGTGAAATTTGAGGTTGTAGTTTTTCTAAAAAAATCTAAAGGAGAATCTAAAAAATCTAAATGCATTTTTAAAATTTTATTCTACAACTTAAAAGCAATGCACCCAATCTAATCATCATCTTAAAGGTTGGACTTTCTATCATTAAAAATAAAACTATGATTGGGTACCTAATGGAAAAACATAAGATCATTAACTTGAATGATAAAATGCTTCTTAAAATCACTTCTCATTCTATTAAATTCATTCTAGGCTTGGACAAGGTGGCATAATAATGATGATTCTTGATCAAACCATTATACTATATAATTTTTATCAATTTTCTTAAAAAATAAATATGTTCCTGTAATTCATGCTTGTTTAGATGGTTTCAGATCCATGTCTTCATAATCATGCACGTGGATCATGATCTATGTCTTCATACCATGGTGCATGTCCCCTTTATATTTTAGGGGAGTTAGGAACCCTTCGTTCAATGCTCTAATCAATGTGGGTATTGGCACGAAATTATGCAGCAACATACACAAGATCCATGTTGACACACGAGATCCAGGATAAACTAACTCACTCAGTTTAGGAACGGCTCATGAGTAATTCTATGGTTGTGCCCATGAGTAATTCTAGCCTAGTTGTTATATTTTGCCTTGTATAAATAAGCTAAAGATGAAACCTTGAGGTGAATTCGATTATGTACAGAAATTTTTACATAAAGGATCTAACAACTTTCATTATCAATATAAGTGATCTAATTTTCTATAGTTATTAGTTTTCTTATTATGCATGGTCCACTTGAAAGCCCCTTTGCTTTGCTTCATGTTGTAACTATAAATGTCTGTGCATACCTTTGATTTTTTTTGGTAGCTTTTCATTTTGGAATATTTTTTACTTATTTGTTTATAGACTAGTTTTTTATTCTTTAGATTTAAATTAATTTTTATTTTACTTTTCATATATATAAACTTTTTTTTAGATTGTTGTTATATCTGTTATTCTTTATGGATGTGAAGTCTGAATTTGTAGTATCTCTCGTGAATCCTAGAGAAAGATAAAGCAAATACAAAAGAATTATATAATCTATAATCTCAAAATTAAAGGAAATACCCCCTATCCCATACTTCTCTTAGAAACAAGTCTCTCCCCCATTGAGAGCATGGCTATGACTAGATACCTAATGTATAAGAACAAGTTAAACAACATGGAAAACAAGAGGCTGCCTAAAATTGCTTCAAAATCAAGTCATAACCACCATCGACTCAAGCGAGGATGGCATAAAGACGCCTGGTCTTGGCTAAACTATCGGGGAATCATGGAAGAAACCATTTTGTAGAAAAAAGATACTATTAAAAAAAAAATCAAATCAAAATTTAAAGAGAAAATGTGGTGTGATAAAGAGTCAAAGGAAAAAAGAAAATTAAGGTATTATAAAGATGTAATCAACCCTAATCTAGAAGATCAAAATTATCTATCTATTTTTCCAAGTGTAAAGGAAAAAATAAGCATTGCTAAGATAAGAACAAATTCTCATGAGCTCCATAGTGAAACTGGGCATTGGTCAAATCCTAAAATGCCATGGGATGAAAGAGTGTGTCACCTTCATGACACTAAGAAGGTTGAAGATGAAAAGCACTTTCTCTTAGATTATCCAGCCTATATCCATATTAGATTTCATTTTCAAAATATTTATCACACTACCAACCTTCCTAATATCTTAACTCAACAAAAGTATGGTGATCTTGGAAAGATTTTCGTAATGTTTTTCGAACACAGAAACAAAATTCTAAAGAATTACAAGTAATCACTTACCCTCTTAAATTTCGATAAACCAATTCAATCTTAGTGAACGTTAATAATCATCATCATCATCATCATATATATAAAATTATTGATATTATAAATAATTCATATATATATATATATATATATATTCTTACAACCTTAAACATTATTACAACCTTCAACTTTCACAAGTTAATAGAATATTGTTGGAACAACCAACATTCATTTAACTTTATATCCAACATTCATTTAACTTTATATTGGATGAATTATAATTCACTTTATAATCTTTTTATTTTAATGAGTGATCAATATTCTTTTCAATCTTTAACATTCATTTAACTTTATATTGGATGAATTATAATTCACTTTATAATCTTTTTATTTTAATGAGTGATCAATATTCTTTTAAATCTTTAAAACTTTCACAAGTTGACAAAGTATTGTTGTAAGAGTTTGCTACCAGTGAAACTGTGATAAATTTAGGGTTGAAAGAATTAGTTTCATATTTGGAATCTTGGAATTTACGTATAGTTAGTTTGTATTTTTTTTTTTAATAACTAGTTAACAGATTTTATTAGTATTTGATTATTATTGTCAAATTTTAATTTCATTCATAGTTTAAAGGTTTGTAGAAGAGCTTCAAAACTAATTCAATCACATACAATGATTGTACCTCTCAATTGAGAGAGATCACTTTAAAAAAAATATGGATACCATTAAAAGCACTCATAAATAAAATAAGAAAAACTTAATGAACTATTAAAAAAAATGTTAATCTCTACTTACAAATTTAAAGGTATTTTTGTATTAGAAAAAAATTAAAATTGGTAAAATAAAAACAAAATACCGTAGAAAAAAAAAATATATAATCTATGTTACAAAAAATGTTGTTCATCTTTACAACTTAACTCATGAAAACAAAAAGTCCCCGAGGTGTAGGACAGTCGGTGACGGAGTGTGTTGTTAAGCCACTCCGTGATGTTAAAGTCACCGGTTCGAAACCTGCGGGGACAAAAAATCCAACCATGTTAAGGGTTGGTGTGGCTCAGGCCGGGTGCGATTCCCGGGTGATTTTGACGGCTTAGATGCCCCTGATTTGCGGTTTCTCAAGCCACAGGTTAATCGCGTAGCCAACAGGTTCCGCACAAATTAACAAACAAAAAAAAAACTCATGAAAACAAAAACAAAAAAAAAATTATATTTTTTTAATAACAAAATATTAAAAGAAATTAAGAAATCCTTGTGATTTTTTTAAGGGTTTAATAAACCAAAATTAACATAAGAAACAATAACTTTAATAATCATCTAAATTAAGTTTCATTAGAAAACTCAATATATTGAATTTTTAAAAATATCTCCAATATATTTATATTTTTTATTTACTTTCAAGTTTCTTTAAAATGTGTAAGAACCTAGTTTAACAAAGCCTAAAAAAATTTGTAAATTTAAACATTAAGATTATTCAGCATAAGCAATAAGCAATAAGCAATTTCATTCAGCATTTTGACGTATAAGCAATAAGAAATTTCAATATTCAACATATAAGTAGTAGAAATTTAAATTTATGAACAACAATCTAATAAATTACATTACAACCACATAACCCAGCAAATTCATGAATATAGATACCTCTGGTTGGTGCTATTTTCCTAATATCCGGTTGTCCTCTCTGCTGCTTTGCCCAAAACTCTGTCTGATGCTCTGACCAAACCCTTCCCAAAACCGACTAACCATCCAGCCAGCTAGGAGCATCCTATCCATCTCCCTAGCTCCAGGATTCCATGAGGATTCCTGGCCCCTGAGCCCAAAACTCCCAGCAACCTAGTGCCCCCTGCAACAGTTCACCCAAACTCCAAACCAGAAAATATCCCCCAGAAAATACAGTCCTCTCCCGCAATAATGCTCCTCTCCCAAATTTTCATAATCAATTCCTGAAGGCTTCTGCCCAGTCATATCCCCCTCCATTCACCGACTCCTACCCTCCTTTAATGCCACCTACCTTATCCCTCCACTCAATGCTTCATCCCCCCTGCATACGTAAAGTTTTATAATAAATAAATAAAAATTATTAAGCTCTTAATTCATTACCCAGACCTTTGATGAGTTAATTAATTAATCAATAGATATAAATAATTAATAATTAATTAATATTATTAATTAATAATCATTGTTTAACTAAAATATATTAGGACGATTAATTATTTAATTAACTATACTTGATAAACCCTATGCAACTATTTAACTAGGGTTGTTACATACACCCACCCTTCAAGAAACTTCGTCCCGAAGTTAAGGTATTTTATGATACAAAGGAAAAGAAACATGGTTCACACATTCATAACAAATAACCGTCATTATTAGTAAGTAAGCCAAGAAACTCATTCATACTAGTGCACATGCACAATAAATGCATGTGTAGCTAGTACATACAAGTCTCATTCATGTACTAATATCAATAACTATCATCTCTATAGTAATTTCCATATGCATCCAATCCTTTCAATTTACTATTCATTTTATAAAAGAAAATAAACCAATTTAATATTTGCGAAATCCTTTAATTTCAATTATCTAGCTCAACAATGTTATTTAGACAATTGTAATTTAACTACATAATTATGAATACTCATATATATATGCATTTTCTTTTCAGAAGGAAAAACAATAAATTCCACCATAAGACAAATCTCCATACACTCTCAACTATTTCTACTCATCCTTCCTCCCTAACTTACTTCCATCTTCCATTCCTATCCTTCCTCTGCTGGACTATCTTGGAGCGTCAACTATATTGACCTAACTCCAAATAGAACTCGTAAGTGGAAGTGTCACTATCTCGACCAAGCTTCCCCAGCAGGCAAATGACAATCATCATCACACGTCTAGGGGAGCGTGAACTAACACCGCCCTCCCATGACTTCAGGTTTCAGAGGATACACGGTGGGAAATGACTCCACCCCTCCTAATCATAACTAGGGTCCACACCCTACAATGGAATATACAGTGGCACCATGTTGTTGGGAGTTTTGTCATCGTTTATTCGGTTTTGGGCAGTTTCATCTCCTGAAATCCTACACTAGTCCACATATCATAGAAATGTATCCAAACCAATATAATTTCACATACAAGGATTCATACCATATTGTTTCTCGGCTAGTGGTCATGACATCCACTTTCATCATCATTATGC
>JASDQU010262086.1:3873-14057 GCA_032191745.1 Picea mariana
ACCATGTCCTAAACCACTAGTACCATTGCAAGCAAAAATCTAAAATCAACTCTCGAATCAAAAGGTAGTGCTCCCAATAACACCCTCCTTACTTTTTCTCATGGTTAAAATTGATATTTTTTTTAAACCATGGCTTTGGCAATTCATACCCTTGCAACAAACCAAAAATTGCAACATTTTTTGAAATTATAGCCTAAAAGCTTGGTACTATTGCAATCAAAATAATAAAAAACTGAAAAATAGAAGGACAAAACAAAAAAAGTGGGGAAAATACTTGAGGACGAGGGGGATAAAAAACACATTTTAAGTTTAAATAAATAAATTAATTAAAAAAAAAAACTATCCTGAACCTCTTAATTACAAAAAAGGACCATGAAAAGAGGCATTAAAAAAAGCAATTTCTAGCACAAATTAAAATAAATCAAAAAATATTAAAAAAAATAAAAATAATAAATAAAATAAATAAATAAAAAAGAAACATTTTAATACGGTTTTTTTTTAACAAAAAGGTTAAAAGAAATCTTAAAAAAATAAAATAAAATACAATAAAAAAATTGAAAAACACAAATTAAAATAATAATAAAAATAAATAAATGTTTAAAAAACAAAAACAAAAAAACAAAAAAGAAAAAAAGTAAAAAAGCAAAAAAGCAAAAAAAGCAAAAAATGGTTTTGACAGGGGTGGGGGGAGTGATCCTTGGAATTGTCACTCCACCCAGTATCCCCCCTCCCATCCCCTTAGCAAATTTTAGGGGGGAGTGGGGGGTCCCCCCACTCCCTCCCTTATTTTTTTTTTTTTTTTAATAATTGAAACTCAAATTTATATCTATTCAAAAAGATGGTTGTGCCAAGGATAACAACGATTACATTATATAGAGTTCATAGAACTTCCACAAGACTAGAAATATTTCTAAAGTGAAAAATATAGACAAGAAAACTCCTCCAAATAGAAGTTCCAAGTATTTCTACCGGTGACATGTCTAACATGTTCAGAAAAAAATACAAATAACTCGAAAATACATTCATTGAACTAAGTCAGAAATGGACATCGCCTTGTTCTTATTGCCCCTCACTAGAATGAGGGGATCTTGGACCTTCAATATCCATAGGATATTGAATTTGATGGACAATTTCATCTTCCAATATCTATGCTTGAAGTGAATTCTCGGTTTCATGATTGTTGGAGGCGAAGAAAAGAGAATCAGTATGGTGAGAGAGAACTAGGGAGTGAAGTGTATTGCACTCTATCTCTAGCGAATCAATTTTTTTTTTATGAAGTATAAGAAGGCTCATAATATTATCATTATGTGTGGCACTAGCCTGTTGAAGCTCAATAATTTTGGAGGAGATTATCATTAATGCATTGTTGTTTCTTTAGTTGATGTCTCAATGCCTATGAAGAACCCACATAACCTCCTTTATATCATCAATATCCATGGTTGGACTAACCACACCTTCCACACATACACAATTGAAAAATTAACTACATGGGCACAATAAGGAAACTGGACAAGAAATCAAAACGGTAGTTCCCAAAATAAAATGGCAATTTTCAAGCCATTAAAAGAAAAGGAATTCCAAGATTAACCCATTCTTGCTAATCCATAATGCAATTTCATAAGCGTCTCTTACGAAGAAATCTAATGAGAAAATCCAAGGGACCAAGACTTTCCTGGCTAGAGTGAAAATGTGTGAGGAAGTTACCAACATTGGAAGTCTAGGGTGACCCAGAACCACAGTCCTCGAACAAATTTGAACTGGACTCCACCCACCAAAATACCTGTCACATCCACTCCAGAAATAAAAAAAACCTATTGCTAGAACAATGAAATCGATACGAGTTCCTAGACCCAACAAAAACCAAGCTGGATTGCCAAAGATAAACCCCAAGGTGGAGCACAGAACCAACATTGTCCCATATTTCATGAGGAAATCCATCTCTGTGCGTTGAATTACCACGAATGAAGCATGCTAAACCATATATAAATATGGAGGAAGCCACCTCACATCATCCTTCCCAAATTGAAATCTAGTTGTTGAACAATGATGCTTGCATGTTGGTTGTAGTGCCAATTAATTTCCACTAACAATTAGATCTATGGGATTAAGCAATAGCTTAAATCCCCATTTTTATTTAGAACTCATGAGGTTAAGGAAGAGGCAATATTTTCCCAATGATCCACCACCCCATTCAATTCCCTCTTGATGTGGTAAATGAGATTTGGTTGAATTGAGATAGGACTCAATTGATTCGAGAGAAAATTGATTTTATTTTGTTCCCCATTAGACTGGATAGAGCAATCATTGCTTTGATAATCAACATTGTGAACCTGTAAGGCCTATAAATACAAAGTCTCATAAAATAAATATAAATACATAAATTCTTTCTAACCTACTTCTTTAATTACTATTCCAACATAATAACTGACAATTTAGCAGCATACTAACAACATACTAACATCAATATAATAATTAACAACAATATAATGATTAACAACAATATAATGATAACAACAATAAGAGAATGCATAAGGTATTTACCTCAACTTGAAGCTTAGTGTTTCGTCCCTTTCTTGGTTGATGATGTTGTTGATGATACTGATCTTGCTGAAACTGAGTATTAGCCTGCCAACCAACTAGGAACAACATCTGTGACTCCCTAGCTTCAGGAATCCTTATGGTTTCCTGGCCCCTGAGCCCAAAATTCATAGCAACAACTGTACCCCTGTGAGAGTCCTCAAGCAAAACTATTCAAGCAAAATTTTTCTAGCAAAAATGTTCTTTCCTCCCTTCCTCCTTCTTCCTCCCCAATTTTCTCACCTTCCCCAAATAGCAAAATATCCCAAAAACCAAAATATCCCCCTCCCCGAGTTCTCCCCTCTCCTTTTTCTTCCTCTCTCGAATCCATTTCTCCAACCGCCTTATCCCCCGTTGATTTTAATAATATTATAATAAAGTCTCCATAAAGTTATTTTAATAATTAATTAAATTAATATTTATTATTCATGATAATTACATAGTTAATTAGGGTTGTTACATACACCCACCCTTCAAGAAACATCATCCTAAAGTTAGAGTAATTTACAATACAAGGGTAATGACACATGGTTCATACATCCACATCAAATAAACAACATTATCAATAAGCAAAAAAAAATAAAAAAATTATAGATACTAGTGTACATGTGAAAGAAATGCATGTGTAGCTAGAAAATACAAGGCTCATGCATGTACTAATGACAATAATTATCACACCTATAATAATTCTTGTATGTGTCCAATCTAATCAACACGACCATTCATTTCATAAAAGATAATAAACCAATTAAAATGTTCGCAAAATCCCTCACTTACAATAATTTATCACAACAACATTCATTTAGACAATTGTAGTTTAGTTAAGTAATCATCAATATAGATATATAAATATTTTCTTTTCAAAAGGGGAAAACAATAAATTCCACTATAAGGAAAATCCCCATACACTCTCAACTATTTCTATTCATCCTTCCTCCCTAAATTACTTATGTCTTCCATCCCATCCTTCTTCTGTTGGACTATCTTGGAGCATCAACTATATTGACCTAACTCCAAATAGAACTCGTAAGCAGAAGTGTCAATCTCTTGACCAAGATTCCCCAATAGGAAACTGACATTCATCATCACACGTCTAGGGGTGCATGAGCTAACACTGTCCTCCCATGACTCCAGGTTTCAAAGGATACATGGTGGGAAATGTCTCCACCCTTCCTAATAGGACTAGGGTCCACACGTACCATGGAATATACAATGGCACTGTGTTGCTGGGAATTTTGTCATCGTATATTTAGTTTTAGGCAATCTCACCACCCGAAAAACCTTCATTGGTCCATATATCATAGCAATGCATTCGAACCAACATAATTTCACATACACAGATTCATACCATATTGTTTCTCGGTCGGTGTTCACGACATCAACTTTTATTATCATTATCCTTTGGCTATTTCATATCCCATTGACCTGCAGATTAGTCTATAACACAAACTCATACATATCTATGCATTATCATCATGCAAATGCATTCAACCATAATCTCAATTCAGTATCCACGTACCAACAACTTTAATTGTCAAAATTTCTAGGTTAGAAATAGATCGCATAATATTGTCATAATTCAAATAACATTAAACATTCATAGAATTGAAATTCACATAATAGATTGCATAATATCCATCATAATTCAAATAACGTTAAACATTCATAGAATTTTCATTCACATAATAGATTGCATAATATCCATCATCATTCAAATAACGTTAAACATTCATAGAATTTGTCATTCACATAATAGATTCATACGTCTTAAAAGTTCAAGTGTGTCATTAATAGTTTCATAGTGAATAGAAAATAAATGTGATTAGGCCTTAGGTGATCCTAGTTTTCTAATTCAAAAGGTGGCATTACATACACCCAACCTTCGAGGAACATATTCCCGAGGTAGTCAAAAAGTGAGGGATGATGTCTTTGTAAGGTCTCGGCATCATCCCAAGTAGCAAATCCTGGGCTATACTTGTCCCACTGGACCTTAAATTGGTCTACCAGATGGTTCCTGAGCTGTTAGACCCTATGGTCCAATATGCGTAATGGTTCTACCATGAGGGTTCCCACATCTGATACCTGCAATTCCTTCCAATTTAGTTTATGAGATTCACTAGCAACATAATGACATAGAATATATACATGAAAAGAATTATGAGTTTTATGCAAGTGGGGTGGTAGTACAAGATGATAGGCAATGGTTCCAATTCTCTCTTGGATTTTGAACGGTCCTATAAATCAAGGTGACAAATTTTTCCCCTTCTTGAACGAAATGGTACTCTTATTAGCCCTGATATGAATAAAAACTTGATCTCCCATTTTATAAATTCAGTCAGTCCTATGTGCATCAGCATAAATTTTCTGTCTATCATATGCTTCCTTTAGTCTCTGCCTAATCTGAATCACCTATTACTCCATCTCTTGAATAAATTTTGGCTCAACTATCACTCGGTCTTCTAACCTTTCCCAACTCAACGATGTTCTGCATGGCCTTCCATACAGAGCTTCGTATGGTGGCATTCCAATGGAGCTATGGAAACTGTTATTGTAGGTGAACTCTACCAAAGGTAGGTACTTCTCCCAATGGGTTTGATTATCCATAACATACATCCTAAGCATGTCTTCCATAACCTAGTTTACTCTCTCAATTTTCCCATCTATTTTAGGATGATAAGCTGTGCTTAAGTTCAACTGAGTCCCCAACGCTAACTACAAATTTTTCCAAAACCTAGAAGTGAATATCGAGTCCCTATCTGAAATGATATTCTTGGGTATCCCGTGCAAATAGATGAACTCACTTACAAACACGCGTGCCACATCAATGACATAGTAAGTGTCTCTAACCAGAATAAAATTAGCACTCTTGTTTAACTTATAAGCTATCACAAGAATGTCATTGTGTCTATATGATGTGAGCGGAAACAAATCCATAGAAATGACTTCCCATTTGGACATAGGGACATCATGCGGTTGTATGAGACCTGCCAAGTGGTGGTGGTTAGATTTCACTTGTTCACACTCTAGGAACTTGGTGATGAAATGGACTACATCATGCTTCATGCCTACCTAGAAGAAAAGCTTCTTCATGTCCGCGTACATTTTCTTCACACCTGGATGCGCATAATAAAGTTCTCTATGGGCTTCCTTTAGTATGATGCTTTAAATATCCCCACCTTCGGGGATGTACATCCTTCCTTTATATCTTAATGGTCCATTTGATTCCAAGCTATATACTTCATACTTTGGATCTAATTGCCTCCCACTCTGGCGGGTTGAAGTAACCTTTAAATACCAACAATCTCCAAGGCGTTGTGTCAACACACGCTCCCTTAGATTAACTTTTAAGGGTACCAAAGAGAATACACGTGTTCTCCTACTCAAGGCATCCATGACCACATTCTCCTTTCCCATGATGTAAGAAATTCCAAAATCGTACTCACTCATAAACTCACTCCATCGCCTCTGCCTGACATTGAGATCCCTTTTGAACTCAAAATTTCACCCCACTAGATAGTGCCTCCAAAGTTTCAGAGCTAGCATTACAACTTCCAACTCTAAATGATGAGTATCATAACGCTCCTCATGTTTCTTCAAATTCTTTGATGCATACGCTATCACTCCTCCATCCTGCATTACCACGGCCACCAACCCTTGCTTCGAGGCATCCGTGCAGACTGTGAAGTCTTTTTCCATATCTGACACTCATAGAATTGGTGCACTAGTTAGTAACCTCTTAAGCTAGATGAATGCACTATCACATTCTTCTGTCCATTCATACCTGACCCTCTTGCACTGCAAAGTGGTGATGGGTTTCACTATTTTAGATAACCCTTCCAAAAATCTCTGATAATAACCCACTAGCCCCATGAATCTTCTTACCTCATGATCATTTTTCGGCACTGGCCATTCCATAATGGCCTTTACCTTTTCTGGGTCCACAAAGATTCCTTCATCGAAAATGATATGACCTAAATAGTGAATTTCTTTCTGGAAGAAAGAACACTTCGACAACTTTCCATACAATTTGTTCTCTCTAAGGCAAGACAACACCACCTGCAAGTGTTCCTCATGTTCTCTTTCGTTCTTGGAATAGATGAGGATATCATCTAGAAAGACATGTACAAAGTGGTCTAAGTACTTCCATAATACACCATTCATGAGGCTCATGAATACTGCTAGTGCATTGGTCAAACCAAAAGGTACTACAACAAACTCGTAATTCCCAAACCAAGTTCGAAATGCAGTTTTAGGAATATCTCCTTCCTTAATCCTTAACTGCTGATACCTTGATCGCAAATCAATTTTTGAGAACACCGCTGCTCCTTTCATTTGATCAAAGAGATCATCTATCTGTGGCATTGGGTGCCTATTTTTCAATGTAGCATGGTTCAAGTCCCATATACACATTCGTAAGGAACCATCCTTCTTATTCAAAAAAATTACTAGTGCACCCCAAGGTGAGACACTAGGCCTTATTAGACCTAAGTCAAGTATTTCTTTCAAATGCATCTGCAACTCACAAAATTTTGGCACTGTCATCCTATACAGAGTCTTGAAAATTGGCTCTGCACCAGGTTTTAGCTCAATGGTAAAATCAAGCTCCCTCTCAGGAGGTAACCCTAGAAACTCTTTTGGAAAAGCATCCTTAAACTCTGACAATATTGGGTACTGATCCAAGGAGGGTCCTTTCGTTTCATTGACTGCTTCCACTACATATAGTCGACAACCTTCTCTCATGCAATGTTTAACCTTCTTGGTTGAGATAAAGGATAGAGACACCTTCCTCCGTACACCATGGATCTCTACTAACCTTCCTTCATCATCAACACAAAACACCCTTTTCAAGAAACACTCTACCATAGTTCAACGAGATTCTAACCAATCCATTCTAATGATTAGGTCATACATCCCTAGAGCAATGATGTATACCTTCAACCTAGTAGTACACACTCCCAGGTCTACTAGACAATTATCAACGATAGGTCCTACCGCTTGTTTCCCCCCCTCGAAGCCATTTCGACTTGTTTAAAGTCATCATGCTCATAGGATGCCAACCCACACTTTTCTAATGTAGTAGGTGAAATGAAACTATCTGTAGCACCCGAATCAAATAAAATTTTAACATTGGCATGATTTAGTGTACTTGACGACTCCACCACCATGGATTGATGTTTTTTCTGATGATTATTAACCGCTGCATAAATCTAGTGGCTACTACTTCCTCTTCCCATCGGGGCCTTTCCTTCTCTATGCACAAATCCTGCTTGCAACTTTGGGCAGTATCGCTAGTAATGGGGTCCTTCACACCCCCAACAAGTAACACGAGATGGAACCTATGCACTGTCTTGTGACGATCTTTGAAATGAGTTCCTCCCCCTGGAGCCCCTGCCCCTACTTGTTGCTCCTTGAGAAGGTCATGGACTTGCCAACGTCGTTGGTGATGAGTGGGATGTTGTATTCACTTCCATTGAAATACCTGTAGCAAATGTCCTAGGTGTGACTCTATTACCAGAAGGAGGCGTCCTAGAGCTCCCTCCCCTGGAGAAGGTCCTAGGGGCCTTCCCCAAAAATCCAGGATGTTGTGGAAAGGTCGATATCATACCTCCATTTAAGATCATATGCTCCTCTGCATAAAGTGCATTTTCATCTTCTTCTGCTACTGACAACGGTTTCCACATCCGTACCATGGCCCTTATCTTAGGGTTTAACCCATACAAAAAATGTTCTGCCTGTCGTTGATCGGTATCCATGTATGAGACATATTTTACCAACTCCATGAACCTAATTTCACACTCTTCCATGGTCCTATTTCCCTAAACTAGAGCATGAAATTCTCCCATGTATTGTTCCTCGTAGTAAGACGACAAATATTTCCTCCGGAACCTTTCCTCAAAAAGTTCCCATGAGACGATGTATGGGGTGAGGTGCAACTACCTCTCTAGGTTACCCCACCAGTTCAAGGCACTTAACCTCAACTGAAAGATCACTATTTTCACCTTTGATGTGGAAGCATAATCTCTTAAGGAGAAACATCATGTCATTCCTCCAACCATGCCTTTGAATGTTCACTTGCATGACCCCCGAAAAACTCTGGGAGTTTGATCTTCTATAGTTCACTGGTGATGTCCCTGGGTGGAGGCCTTCCCTCTGAGTCCCTCGACGCTTCAAGGTTAACCACTCCATATGGTGGGGGTTCCACTTCGACATATGTTGTTTGACGCCCCTTTAAAGTCTCATTAATAGCCTCCAAAGAGCGCAAAATGAGAGATAATTCAGGTGATGGTGGTGGCAACGCCGACGTTGGCAGTCCTTGCGACGATGCTCCTCTGCCTTGATTTCCCTGAGTCCTAACCATCTGGAATAATTGAATCTGCATCAAACCAAATGCTTGTCAGGGAAGAGTCTAACGCAGTTCACATATGCTCAACTTATACTTGTAAACCTAGGGTTAGGCATAATTTTTTTTTTACTTGTCTGTAAATAGACATTACTCTCTTTAGGGTAAGTGGCTAAAGATTGGGGTTGAAAGCCTCTAAGCTTGGTAACTTTGTTCATAATAGTTTATAACTCCCTTGCCTTTCCAACTATGTTAGCACTGCGAGGTACCCACCAATAAGTGTCACTTACCTCCTTAAGTCTTTAGAGATTTGAAAACTAATTTAAGTGTTTTAAATACAATGTTGATTAATTATTATAACCCAATAACCTAGACTAAACTTTAACCCAAGTTTCAATAGTCTTAATCAACACATTTAATATAATTCATAAAATTAATATTATTATTAGTATCATAATTAAGTACATATTAACATTAATTAATCACTCTAATTAATTAATCACTTTAGTTTTATTTTAATCATTTTTAGTTTTAATAACAATAGTTTGAGTTTTATTATTAAATAATTAAAATTTTGAAATAATTTAAAATAATTAAAATTTAAAATATATTAAAACAATTAAAATTTAAAAGAATGTTTAAAATAATTAAAAAAAATAAAATAAAAATAGTTAAAATTTTAAAAATAATTTACAATAATTAAAGTCGGGCATCGTGGGTCCTCGCATGAGGCTCATGTGCCCCCCCGCTCTCATTACATAAACCCTACAACCATACTCTTTTTTGCATAACGCTCCTTCCTCTATCACCTCTCCCACTCTGCAATTGCGGCCAAGGTTTCTCCCCCCCCCACTCTGCAATGGAAGTAGGGCAGTGAGCACCACATGCTACCGATTTCACAGGCTATCGTGGATTTGACAGAGTGGAGGACTGTAGCGAGGGGTTGGGGTTTTAGTGCTTGGATGGGAATTGGAGGAACCAACAGGCTCTTTACTCCATGGTGGCTTTGTTGGATGTGTTGAGCACTATAACGCCCCCTTCGCGGGCTCCTCCTTCGTGGCTTGGTGCTTGGTGATTGGTCACTGCGCAAAGAATTCCCTTGTGGGATCCTCCTCGTAGCTCAACACTTGGTATTGGGTGCTGAATTGTGTTTGGTGCTTGGATTTGTGTTTTCCATTGTGTACAAAGCGATTTGACGCGTTGTGCACAAACGTTGCACCTCTTGCAAGCACCTCCATCCCCGTGGCTTGTGGGCTTGGCGCTTTGG
>JASDQU010262089.1:0-15571 GCA_032191745.1 Picea mariana
TAGATATCGGGGATAACAGGCAGCATAATTTCTTTTCTGTTCATTCTTTTAATTTATTCTTGTCTGATTTTCTTAATTTGATGCAACAGATAGACTTGTTAGAATTCTCATACAAAAGAGGAATAATAATTTTTCTTTTCTTCAAAAATCTTCTCTTGATATCTAGCACTGACTTCTTCTAATTTTCTTGGAGCGGAACAATTATTTCTTCAACAATAATTTTTGAACTTTTTTTTTGTAATTGGCAAATTGCCCGTCATCAAGGACCTTGGAAAGATCAGAGAAACTCTGAAAGATGGGGGTTGGCCAAAAGCCGGTTCAGACAAGGTTTGATGAAGAAACTAGCCAAGGGTCGAGATCAGAAAACAAAGCTTTGATACCAATGTAATAACCAAATCTGGCTAATGATTTAAATATCCAAAATACTTGGAATATAAAGATATCCATGAGGATAATAAATAATATATAAATGTATAAGAGAATGAATAAGATAAGATGAAATTATTACAATGAGAATGAGGGCCCATTTATATACCCTCGCAGGGGGTGCCCTTTCATGAACAAACACGTCTTTTCATTTATGATGTATTAATTATTGTTATTTAATTATTCTTTATTTATATTTATTTCTATATGTTTGTGTTCATAACATTAGATAAGACGTGTCTGTTCATTTATGATGTATTAATTATTGTTATTTAATTATTCTTTATTTATATTTATTTCTATATATTTGTGTTCATAACAGTTAGTGGCACAAAGAACGCTACAACGATTGAAAAATATATCTAAACATGACATTTAACTTTAGCATACTTAAGTTGTGAATTTTCTTCAAACCCAGTTCACTAAAATCAATTAATTTTTCTGTTAACTGATTCTGCCAAGTTTTCTTCACAAATAAATAATACACAACATAAAATAATAACCAGGAACTTAATAGTAAAAGATAACAACAATCACATCACATGTACACAAGTAATTTTTGGACAATTCATCCTTGGAAAAACCTCGGAGGAAAAACCAGTGCAATAGATTTGGATTTTATTATTATTGAGCAGAAAAATATAGAGATCTCTTACAATAAAATCAGCCCAGCCAAATACAAAACCTCCTCAACAAATGTATGGTCCCCTTTTGCAAATCCTCTTGATCAGATCTATAGGAAAAGACCTCTGCAATGCTGAAGAAGTGTGCCAATTTCAATGTAGAAGGAGGTCTCCCTGCAAACTCTCTGTCCAAACCCTCAAGCAATTCTCCTCTTTCTCGCTTCAAAAAATTGCCTCTCTCTTGTGCATAATGCGCCCCTCTCCAAGTTGATCTCCTTCTTACTCAATAAGCAAGTGAGAAACCCTATCTTCAAAAGGATGGAGGACCAAGATTGATCCTCACATACCTTATGAGATCAATGGTCAAGATTAAAAGACCACAACTTAAATTATTTCTCACTTTAACTTTATAAAAAGTACTCATTAAGTCAACATTAAAATATAACTCATTTAATGTACTTTTTCCCAAGTACAACTTTAAGAAAAAGATTAACCCATCAACTTGGATAAGTTTCATTGTCCTCCTCCATGGTAGGATGCCATGCATGGTGAAGACCTTCCTTTCTATCCAATATCAACACTCCCTCTTAGCGAGGAAGGGATTCTGTCTCAACCCCATCTGATCTTAGAACTTTTCAAACTTCTGTTTGCTCAGTGCCTTGGTGAAAATATCTGCCATCTGCTCATCAGTCTGTACGTAATCAAGCCTCACGGCTCCTCTCTGTACACAATCCTAAATGAAGTGATGCTTGATATCGATGTTCTAGCTACGATCATGAAACATCGGATTCTCAGAGAGCTTGATGCAACTCTGATTGTCAAAGTGAATCACAGTAGCTTCTAGCTCCTGCCTGAACAATCCCAAGAGTAGCTTCCTAAGCCACAGTGCCTCACATGCTGCCAAGCTAGCAACCATGTACTCTACCTCAGCAAAGCTTAATGCCACCGATTTCTGTTTCGTGCTGAACCAGGAAATGATGCCCGATCCAATGCTGAAACAACAACCTGAAGTACTCTTTCTGTCCTCTGCACATCCTACCCAATCAACCTCTGTAAAGCCTGCCAATCTCACTCCACCACTACGCTCATATAACAACTTGTACTCCACTGTACCTCTAAGGTAGTGAAGCACATGCTTTGCAACTATCCAATGTACTCTTTGAGGGTCCACCATGAACTGACTCAAAGAGTTTACTGCAAAGCTGATATCTGGCTGAGTATTGACCAGATACATGAGCGATCCAATCAACTGACGATAGATAGTGGGGTCTACTGTCTTTGAATCTGAGCATCAATCTTCCTCTAGTTTGTGACTAGAGGCGTGGACATGGGCCTACTATTTGTCATCCTGAACCTACGCAAGATCTCTACAACATACTTCCCTTGTTCTAGGAAGAAGCGCCCATCTATCTGCCAGAACTCTAGACCAAGGAAGTAATGCATCAACCCAAGGCCTTTGATCTTAAACTCAGTTGCAAGATTGGCCTTGCAGTCTGCTATCAACTGCTCATCTCTTGTCAGAAATACGTCATCTACATTGAGAGGCACCTCTCCTGCAAGAAAATACAGGTTTGGATTAGTCTCGCTCGGATGGAAACCCATCTCCCTCAAGTAGCTGTCTATCCTCGTGTACCATGCCCGAGGTGCCTGCTTGAGCCCATACAAGGCTCTTCTCAGTCTACACACATGCGTCTCTTTGCTGCCTACCTCAAATCCCTCTGGCTGCTCAATAACCTCTTCCTCAACAACTCTGTTAAGGAAAGCGGTCTTCATGTCCATCTGGTGAATGTGCTAGCCCTTTTCTGTTGCCAATGATATGATTGCTTGGATCGAGGAATACCTGGCCTCTAGGGCGAAAGTCTCCTCATAGTCAACTCCCTCTCATTGTGAAAACCCCTTGGCCACGAAGCGGGATTTGTACTTGTCCACACTTCCATCTGCTACATGCTTGACCTCGTAGATCCACTTGGATCCAACCACCTTTTTTCCTTTTGGCTTGGGCACCACCTCCCATACATCATTCTTCATAATGGAGGTATATTCTTCCATCATGGCTTCCTGCCACACTCCATGCTATGTAGCCTGCTCATAAGTGGAAGGTTCTGCATCAATACGTTGTGTCATCAATGCCATGTACTCAAGTCTATCTGGTGGTTTACTTCGTCTTAAGTCTCTCTTTGGAAGCCCTGCCAACCTAGAATCACTGATTGTGGACTTATCCCACTTAGGTTGTGGCCTAATATTCTGCTCCTGTGGAACTGTTTCACGCTCCTCCGCCTCCTCATCATCTCACTCCTAATGATCCTGTCCAACAATCTCCCTCTCAACACCTGTACTTGTACCTGTACCAATACCCTTTGTCTGACTCTGTGATCCAGTGCTTTGAATCTGTGCCTCCTCAGGGTTGACTCCCGAATCATGTCCCTGCTGGTCTTGTGCTGGCAAGTCTCTAGACCTCCTCAATGCACGTTCCTCCTTGAACTCTACATCCATACACACTGATTTTCTTCCTTGCTAGTACAAAGATCCTGTAGTCTTTGAAAGCCTTGCTATATCCAACCAACAATCACTTATCTGCAGTGGGTTCCAGCTTTGCCCTCTTCTCTGAAGGGACATGACAATAACATATGTTGCCCTAGATGCGAAGATGACTCACATCTGGTTTGGTACCTGTAAATACCTCCTTAGGTGTCAACTTCCCCAAAACTATGTGGGGACTCCTGTTCTGAATATAAACAGCTGTGTGACTAGCCTCTGCCCATAAAAACATTGGCAAACCCTGCTAATGTATCATCGCCCGTGCTGCTCCGACTATGATCCTATTCTTTCTCATGACCACTCCATTTTGTTGAGGATTGTAAGGAACGGTGAGTTCCTTCTTGATCCTCGTTGCTGCGCAATAATCCAGAAACTCCTTGGAGGTGTACTCTCCCTTGTTGTCAAATCTCAACACCCGAATCTTCCTGCCAGTCTGGTTCTCAAGCAGAGCTCTGAACTCTTGAAATCTGTCGAAGACTTCATCCTTAGCCTTCAGGAAGTATATCTAGGTTTTATGGAGTAGTCATCAATGAATAGAACAAAGTATTTGAAGCCACTCACGGACTCCATGCTCATCGGACCACATACGTCAAAATGTATCAAGTCCAATACTCCCTTGGACCTGTGCTCACTTGGTGGAAATGGTCTTCGGGAATACTTGCCCATTGCATAACCCTTGCAAGGTTCATGCCTCTCTGTTGTGAACTTAGGTAACCCTGTGACTGCTTGTCTCAAGTGCCTCAGCGCACCAAAGTGTATGTGCGCCATCCTCCTGTGCCACAACTCTCCCATGTCTATGGTTGTACTGACTAATGCTCTCCTTGGCTGAAACTGAAGTTTGTACACCTTCTTTTCTCGAACCCCAATCATCTTGTCCATCTTCTCACTTGACCCTGCTGGCCTGACGAACACCCTTCCCTTACGGAAGTTGACCTCATACCCTTTATTGTCAAGAGTAGAGATCGAGATGAGGTTCTTCGTCAACCTTAGAACATATAGTACGTCAACAAACCATAGTGGTTTACCTAACTCCCTCTGAGACGAAACTGTGCCAACCCCTTGCGCCTTGTAGCGCCCGTCATCTCTGAGCTCTATAACTAGATTCACGCCTCCCTCTTGTAGCCTAGTGAAAAACTTCTTGCGTCCTATCATATGACAAGATGCTCCACTGTCCACAAATCACATGTCTGAGACTGCTGCACTAGACATACAGGCTATGAAGCATAAATCCTCCTCGAAGCTTTTGGAAAACTCATCCACTACTGCTGAAGTTGCCATCTGCAATTGGTTCTTCTTCTTCTTCTCTGGACACTGTGAGGCAAAGTGTCCCATCTTGTGACACTGGAAACATTTGACTTTAGAAAAGTCAATGTTCTTCTCTCCACCCTTCTTTTTCTTCTGCTTGCCCTTGCCTTCGGTCGCAAGAGCCAAGCCTTCTTCATCCACAATCTGTGGTGAAGATTAAGATCCGCTAGACTGACCAAGTCTGATCTCCTCCTGCACAAAATCATCCCATAATCGTTGCCAATCAAGGAGTTTCTCCCGAGCTACAACTCCACGCACAAACACAACCCATGACTTCGAAAATCCATTCAGTGTCACACGTAGCAACTCATACTCTTTAGTCTTCTCACCTACTGCGCCTAGCTCATCCCTGATATGTGTAAGTTGAGTAAGGTAGTGAACCACACCTTCGCCTTTAGCGATCTTGGTACTTCTCAGTCTCTCTCGAAGCACCATAACCCTGTTTCATTTTTACTCTGGTAAAGGTCATTCAAGGCAACCCACATCTCCTTAGTGGACTTTTTCCCTGTGAGGTGAGAGATTATGTGATCCTTTACTCCATCAAGGAGTATGCTCTTGGCTTTAGCCTCACCCTTATTCCAGGTCACCAATGCAGCTGCAGATCTGAACTTCTGTGTTGCAGATCTGAACTTATCTGCTACAAATCCGAATTTCCTGCTGCAGATCTGAATGTAATGCTGCTTTTTCAACAGTGCTGCTCTGATACCATGTGAATTTTCTTCAAAACCAGTTCACTAAAATCAATTAATTTTTCTGTTAATTGATTCTGCCAGGTTTTCTTCACAAATAAATATTACACAACATAAAATAATAACCAAGAACTTAACAGTAAAAGATAACAACAATCACATCACATGTACACAAGTAATTTTTGGAGAATTCGTCCCTGGAAAAATCCTGGAGGAAAAACCAGTGCAACAGATTTATATTTTATTATTATTGAGTAGGAAAATATAGAGATCGCTTACAATAAAATCAGCCCAGCCAAATACAAAAGCTCCTCAAGAAATGTATGGTCCCTATCTCCAAATCCTCCTGATCATATCTGTAGGAAAAGACCTCTGCAATGCTGAAGATGTATGCCAATTTCAATGTAGAAGCCTCCTTTGTCTCCATGTAAATTCTCTCTCCAAACCCTCAAGCAATTCTCCTCTCTCTCGTCAGAAAATTGCCTCTCTTGTGCATAATGCACCCCTCTCCAAGTTGATCTCCTTTTTACTCAATGAGCAAGTGAGAAATCCTGTCTCCAAAAGGATGGAGGGACAAGATTGATCCTCACATACCTTATGAGATCAATGGTCAAGATTAAAAGACCACAATTTAAATTATTTATCACTTTAACTTTATAAAATGTACTTAGTAAGTCAACATTAAAATATAATCCATTTAATGTACTTTTTCCTAAGTACAACTTTAAGAAAATGATAAACCCATCAACTTGGATAAGTTTCATTGTCCTCCTCCATGCTAGGACACAATGCATGGCGAAGACCTTCCTTGCTATCTAATCTCAACATAAGTAGCAATGAGAAACATATAGGCCCAATAAAATCCTAACTCTGCCACACTTTATCCACCATTTGGTAGCACACTTACATGTGGCCATTTAGTAGCACACTCCACAAGTGACCATTCAGTAGCACATAGAGGACAGAGTGCAATTAACTACAACTATGTATAACCAGAAACTAATAATCAACAAACTAATTACATGTAGAAAAACAAAACAACAACATAGTGCCTTACCTTGAGTGGGCCCAACCCGAGGTTTGGTCTGTGCTTGAAATTATTAGATCACCAGAACAGATCTATAGCATAAACCAACAATGTATTAAGTCTGTAAATGAAGATTACACAACTGCTACTCCAAGTCACACACCAAAAACTTAACTATCTCTCATGAGCGCTTACATGTATATATACAAAAAGGGGGGCCTGCCTGCTCCAAATATGGAGCGGCAGGCCCCCTAATCTGCTGCTAATAGTTTAAACAGAATCCATATATGCTGCTAATCAGTTTAAACAAAATCTATGCTCCCTGTCTATTGATTGGCTCATTTGTACGATCCATACAATTAGCCATTAGAAGCACTGATTCATTCCTAAGTCCATGGGATGATTCTAGAATCTTCTCGGTTATGTCATTTAGTGGGAATTGCAATCGGTTATACTGTTGAAGTACGTGCAGGGGTGCCCACATCATCCTAGGAATATGCCATACGCTGGAATTATTCTACATGTTGGGATATTCCACATTTCGTATGCTTGATCATTTATATGCTGCAGTTTTCTTTTATATCAGACTTTACATCTTCTCTAGATAACCTTTATACCTTTGCAATCTTCATTTGATGACTCGGGAGTATGGCTGCTAACCTGGAATTTATTATTGGCCGGCAATGTTAGATATTTAAGCAGTTTTGAGCTGTTGGAGGCTTGATTTCGTAACAGGTTGTTAAAGGCCTGATTCCGTAGCAGGTTGCTTTGAAAATATGGGGGCCCCACAACTGTATTAGCTATTAATGACTTTAAATCTGTGGTAAGGGATGTGCAACGACTCTGATTTGAAGAATATGTGGACCTTTAAAGAAAAACTCTGTAACAACTTGTCCACACTTGTCCATGCATGAGCTGTCATTTTAAAAGTAAATGCAGAACACACTACTTCCCCTAATGTTAATCAGAAATCCAATGAAATATTAAGAAATGCAATTGGAAAATCACCTCRAGCCTAAATCCCACATATGGGCATTAAAGTGGGCTAATATAGGATTATGAGTAAACGAAAAGGGTTTAATAATAAGGAAAAGAGGGTGTCAAAATATGATAATTTTGTGGCTCATCAAGAGTGCACTGATTAACCATTGACTGGTCAATAGTTGAGTGAGCTGCTGCCCTCTTTTCATTTTCAAACTATTGACAATCCAAGATTGTGTAGACACTGTGTACAACCATCGCATAAGCACTGATATGAAGCTCATTTGGAGATTTTACATGTTTACCCCTAGTTGTATTTGAAATACTGGTGTTATCTTTATGTCTAAGGTTTTGTCAATTTCTTGCCTTTTTACTATTTAGTGGAGGGTGCATATTCTGGCTGTATCTGAGTTGTATCCTGTATGGATACATATCTGTGCAGTATCCTAGTCATATCTGTTAGCTTTACTGTTGCTCATATTTTGTTCTCCTTCCACATAGCTGTACACATCAGATTCTACTTCAGCAGGACAATGCAGTCAGTAGTCCATATGGGCTTGTTTACAGTGCAGCATGGAAGTTTTATGGATGAGGGTGCAGCAGAGCCCATTGGAGGTGTACGACAGTTATCTAACAGACAATGGTTAGATATTGAAGAAATCATGCATTGCACGAAATAGTGATTACTTATGAAGGGTCAATTATATTAAAATTATTTATTTCTACTTGTTGAGAAGGCAATCAAATTATTGTTGAGAAGAAATCATGCATTGCATGGAATAGTGGTTACTTATGAACTAAGTCATATGACATGGAGTACACGAAAATATGAGTGTCTGACAAGTGACACAGCGACCTTGGCAAGAGGACACATTTATATAATATGAAAAAAAATTGAAAATTTCACATACAAAAATGAAATATAGACATAAAGTTTCATATTTTGTTAGAAACTAGAAGATTTACATGATACAAAACATGTAACATAATACATTGTAACAACAATGATGATCAAATGACAAACAATGAACACACAAGAAATTAGAACCATAAGCTGCAACATTCTCATTCTCATTAAGTCATCAAAATCAAAATGTATTACAATATAGATAGATACTGAGTTAGAGTCACTAATACTATAGGTGGGAGTGCCAATGGAAAATACAAAATAGCCATAGGGTAGATACTAGAACTGTTGATGGAAGAATCTCATAGCATCAGTAGTCTTCTATGTCATAATCATCAAGATCAACATCACTACCACTGCTCTCTCCTCCATCCTCCTCCTCTATATCCATTGCAATATGTGCATTTGTTGATGTGGAGGATGACCTCTCAAGAGGATCACCATCATCAAAAGTGTTCTCTCTAGCATTGGTTCATTAAGATCCAAGTTGGTTAATACCAACTCAACACTGCTGTCCAAACCCATATTATCAGGAAACACATCTCACATCTTTGTCTTTCCCTTGAACTACTCTTCTGTCTGCCTGTAAATAAGATGGAGCTTGGTGTGCGCATACACCACTATGTCACCTAATACAATGACAAAGAGAAGAGTTCAACATAAGAGTTTATACTTGAGTGAAGGGTACATTTTTAATGGGGTCGTGACAAAATAGTTCAACAATCAATGCCACCAACATCGAGGTACATAAAGGGCTTGGTGCTCTTGATTAAAAGCTAGTTCCATACCTTCATACATGATAGAATTTGGTGGAAACATTGCAATCTTGCCGATCTTGAAATCCTAAAAACCGTTAAGTCTGTTGAGTTTTGAATGGGACCTAAAATTCTACTTTCTCCATATGAAGTCCAATGAGGTTGGAACCACTTTCAAACATCCTGAAACAATTAGTGGTAATGTTAAGAATTTAAGAGGATGAAAATGAAAGATAAAGAAGAATGCCACTTTTACTTTATATATTACCATTAATTACTAGGGTTGGTAAAATGGAGAGGGTGGGGACCTCTTTAAATAGCATCAGTAAGGAAAAATAACCCTCACCTGCACACTCAAACACCTCACAACTGCAATTTGCATGAGAAAACATGAGCTCGGGTCTTTTTTTGTGCAGGACACGTGTCCTATTTTTGAGACATGCTGAGGGCACGTGTCAAACATGTGTTTGGTACGTGTCCTGTGAATAGGACACGTGCTAAACACGTCCGAAACGTATCCTCAACGTGTCATGTTCGATACGTAGGATATGTGACATGATGGGGGGTTGGGTGTGTCCGATGACTTAGCTTATGAAGGGTCAATTATATTAAAATTATTTATTTTTACTTGTTGAGAAGGGAATCAAATTATGGTTGAGCACAGTATATCAATTTATGATATAAGTGAAGATACATCTCGACTTAGAAAAAAAATCAATTTGTTTTAACGTCCTTCTAAAAGGAAAAATTATCTCATCTCATAAGCCTATATAAAAAGGGTGAAAATTGATATCACCCAAAGTCAAGTAAAGAAAAAGTGTTGTTGAAGGGTCTAATTAAAGAGGCTTATAAATTATAAGTTAGTATTTTTTTTTAAAGCATAAGTTTCAACAAGTTGAAAGAATATTGCCAAGATTTGAAAGAAATCATAAAGTTTAAATAAGGAGGTCAAGTGCAAAGTAGTGTTTTCAAACTCGGACTGAGTTGACTCGGACTTGGTCGAGTCAATGCCTGCTTGTATCATCTTGGTCGATCAAACGACTTAGATGACCAGTTTGGTACTGAACCACTTGGTCGAGTCAATGCCTGCGTGTATCAACTCGGTCGATCAAACGACTCGGATGACCGGTTTGGTACTGAACCGATCGAGTCAAAGCTTGACTTGGTCAATTTGGTACCAAACCTGTACAACTCAATTGAGTCCGTCATAACTTGGATGAGTCACTCCTTGGACCCAACCACATGGCTTGTAGGTGATTAAATCCTTTTAAAAAAAATTGCCTAAGACCTATTTTCAAGCATCCTAGACCCTAAAAAAAACCTATAGCCCCCTTGTATTTGCCTCACACCTCTCTCATTAAGCATTTATGAGCATTTGGAGTTGTGGTGCAACATTGAAGAGTGGTGATCTATCCCAACCAAGTATGCCGTATGTTAAATGATAAATATGTTCCTATTTTTCGTCTCATTAAATTGCAGATTTGAAATCGATCTTTAAAGTTTTGTCCTTCAACCTTATACTAGTTTGAAGTATGAAATTTTCATATCAAGAATTTAAGATGGGGTTTGCTTCTTGCAATGTTTCATATTTGAACTCGCAGATTGAAATTTTACCATGGTTGCCACCCAAGAGTCGAAGACCGTGCATGGATCCATGCTGATGTTGTGGATGAGGAGATTTATTGCAAATATTGTAAGAAATGCATAAGGGGGGGGGGATTCGTAGGTTGAAAGAACACTTGGATGGTATAAGAGGCCATGTTGCCCCATGCATGGCCCCATTAGAGGAGATTGGACAGATTCGATTGTAATTGGAAAATTAGCTTGCAAAATTTGAAGAAGACAAGGCTAGGCAAAAGGAGATGGTTGTAGCATGTTTTTAAGACTCGCCTAGAGGCCATTTAGAGGCCAGAGCCTCATTGATTATGTATTTTGTTGCTGATATGTATTATGTATTGCACTTGTGCCATTTTGAAACTTTGTGATATACCTTTACTTGGTATATGCATGAGAAGACTTTGCATATTTTGTCTCTAATAGTTTGGAATTTTTAAAATATATATTTTTATTAAATTTAAACATTTTATGTATTTTTTAGTAAACCAAGTCATTGAAATCAAATCGATTTGAGTCGTTTCGAGTCTGAGTCCATGTCTGATTCGACCACCGAATGATTTCGAGGTTGAGTCTGAGTTTTAAAACATTAGTGCAAAGAATATCCTTAAATTGCCAATGTTGTCAATGGAGATGGAAAGTCAATTCTCCACCAAGTTTGTTGCCGAACAAAACAACTTTATGTGTTTGAAAGGTATGATTCAGGATGAGCTCATGAGCACTACCTTCCTCTTTGATAGAGATTAAGTCGACTCTTACACCACCTGCCTTAAGGAGTTGCTCACCCCCATTTCCCACTTTAGATCATTGGACACGACCACTTCCAAATACGAGATACTTTCCACAGTCTTGTGGAGGCATACCTTGAATCCTACCACCACTCTACTCGTCATACCATCCATAAACCTACCCTTGGCTCCTATCCCATGAACTGTTGATTCGACGATGAATGCAAATCCCTCCACAAGCAACTCCGTCTCACCCTTACACACAACCCATCTTCCTCCCCTTGCCTTTGCAAAACATACCGTCAACTCCTTCGTCGCAAAAAGTGAATGTTTGTCTCATGGAGGTGATGATAACTTTGTGAGGCACTTCGCCACTCCCCGAAAGCCTTCTAGCATGCCTTTTTCCCTAGACACCACACCGCCCCGCCTGAACTTGACCCCTAGGCCATGTTCTCCCACAACACCTCCCTTTATGACATTCTTGGACAACCTCCCACCTGCACCTCCTCCTTCTCCGCCTTATGCCACCTTTTCTCTAAGCGGGACATTAGGAGAGTAGTGAAAGCTATGAGTACCAACAATGCAACAAACGCGGAAGGGCTTCAGGTCGAGTTCCTTAGACATGGCATCCAGTCTCTTGAGTCTTATATTGCTGATTTATTTAACTAGGTGGTATGTTTAGGCTTCCCCCCCTCCTGGACATGACACATATTTATCCAATCCACAAATCGCAAAGTACTTTCGATCTAAACAACTACCGGACTATCATGGTGGGTCACACATTCTCTAAGCTTTACGCCAAAGTCTTACAGCAGTGTCTCTTTGCGGAGTTGGAGAGTCGTCATCTCAGGGCTATAGGGAAATCAAGTTTCCTCCCAGACTACCAGACGATTGAGCACATCTTCACACTTCGAGCCATTATTGAAGAGGCTCGTCATCGCTCTTTGAAGGTTTACAATTTCTTTGTAGACTTTCGAAAAGCCCTTGACACAGTTCCAAGGGAGGCATTATTCCAAAGGCTCTGTGACATTTGCATATTTGAGACCCTCCTAATAGCCATCATGAGGCTGTATGAGTTAGTTTCGGGATGCCCCATGATGGTACATGGCCTTTCCGACTTCATTTAGAGCACCATCGGGGTAAAACAAGGGTGCCCCCTCATGCCGACCCTCTTCGAGATCTATATCGATGAGCTATAGTCCTTCCTCCATGAGCGTATCTGGGAGGGGGATGGCTTTCTTCTACATCAGGTGTTGATTTCTCTGCTCTTTTTCGTCGGTGACTTGGTCTTGTTGGCCTCTATTCTTGAGGGCCTCTAGAGATATATTGATGCATTGGCCAACTTTTGTGACCTTCGACAATTGACTGTCAATGTGGGTAAAACCAAGGTTTTGATCTTTAATGCATCAAAGTGCTATCTTATAGATTTACATTTCTACTACTAGGGGGCAGAGATTGAGATCGACATAGCTTACACTTACTTGGGAGTACAATTTACGGGGCCTCGTTTCAGTATGCGGCAAGCCCTTCTGCCTCGACTCAGTAAAGGGTACAGTTCCTTGGCCTGCATCGAGAGAATGCCTCTTGGGCCAGATTTAGGACATCTTGTCCAAACTCCAGCTCATGGAGGCGATTATTAGACCCATAGTTCTCTATGGCTTCGAGATCTGGAGGCCAAGCTTGTCATAGACAGACTGGACTAGGTTGGAGAGAGTCCAGAGCTTACTTCTTAGGCGCATCATCCGCTGCAAGCAGACAGTTCCACAACTCATTATTCAGGCAGAGCTTGGTGTCCACCCATTCCGCCTCGAAGTCATTTTCTGCTTGGTCTCTTTCCTTAATAGATTCAGGTCTTTCAGAGAGACTACCATTGGGAGAGAGAGGTACCCCTTGCTTGCTCTTTGCTCCTCGAAGGCTCTTGCTTTGGATCCCCCCTCAGGCCGTGCACGAGGTTGGTTCTTAGAGGCGTCTTGGATTTTCCAGTCGATGACCATCTCCTCAGAGTGTCTTCCCCTATTTAGTTTTTCCCTTCATGCACCACGCCATCTCTTGTTGACTAGAAAGGTATTGAATTAGGTTGTCAGAGAGGACATATACAGATTGTACATCTAGGTCACTTTGACTTCACCTTTGACGAGCCTGGGCTCGAAGATGTCCTTTTATCTAGAGCACTTTTTGGAGTTGCGGGATGGCATCATCGTCCGCCCCCTTATACGCGCAGGCATTGGATGCACTCACTCAGGGTCCCTTTGGGACAACTTCAAGTTGGCTGTCATCGACTTCGGATTGAGACAGATCACCATATACTAAGGTTTGATAGGATTTTCCAGATTTGCAACTTACAGGAGTCGGAGATAGAGATGCACCTCATTTTTAGGTGTCCCATATACTATGAGATTAGAGGATGCTACCACTACCTCTATAGGGACTCAGAGGGCTCCCTCTCTACTTTCTTTCGATACCAGGACCATAGATGCCTAGCCCTCTTCATCACGAATATCTTCAACTAGAGATCTCAGTTACTACACACCATGCCTCGCCTTGGGATGACTTGGACAATCACCTCATACTTTCATGTTGATCCATCATATCAGAGCAACAAGTGACGGGCAGAGTCCCAGAGTGCACCAAACAATAGATTGGTGAGACCTCGTCTCTCTCCTCAACATCCCCCTTTGGGAGACAAATTGTTATCATCGAGATTGGTTCGAAGGTGCCTAATTGGTCATCAATCCATACATCCTCAGAGAGTAAGAAGGATCAACTACAGAAGGATCCAGAGTAGGGCATCTCCCCTCTGTCAGACTACCTCCTAGATTCAAAGGAGTTTCTAGAGATCTATTTAGAGTTTCTTTCTTTCGACCTCGGATGCTAGGAGTATCCCTTGCTCCTACATCCCCCCTAGGATCATACAGTTGGACCCCCCGATAGTTTTTGAGGATTCCAATTGTGAGATAGTGCCCAGTTCTCCCCCCTCACCCTTGGCCATTAGACTCGGGAGACCTTGACATCATTAGCCTCACTGTCAGACCTCTCTCTCACTCTCTTTCTCTTGACCGACTTTTGAGTTGTCCACTTTTCCAATCTTGGACATACTCATCTATATTTTGGATCACCACATTTTTGTCATGGTCATATATACTTTGAGGCTATGTTGCAGGAAACGCCCCCCCCCCTCTGTTTCCAAGGCCGGTACGATACGGTACGGCCCTGAATGTTTCCGACCGTACCGTACGACGTTTCTCGAAAGGGAAACGCCGTACGGTACGACCGACGATGTTTCGGGGCCGTATCGTGCCCGTACGACTGGGTTTCTGCGGCTTTTAAAGGGAAATTAGGCAAATAAAGGGGACTGTGGGGCCCCCAAACTTCCAATTAATTTTAGTTAAGGCCTTTTTTGCCTTCTCCAAATAGAATTAAGATGATTTTCTGTGTTTTTGTTTTAATTAAAAAAAGAAACTTCTAGATGCAAACCAAAACCCTAAATCTCCTTCATTTGCTATAAGAAACCACTTGCTTCACTCATTCCTCACACTTTCATTAGCAAGAGGAGCTTCCTACAGCAGCAAGAAGGAGATTGTGTGTGGTTTTAGTGAGCAGATTTCTTCTCTATTTGGTGAGTAGATTTATTTTATGTTTGCTTAGCAAGTTAGCAGTTTTTTTTTACTCTTTGTTTGCAATATACAATTTTCTGTTTTGTTTGGTGAACAAAGTTTTCATTTTCTTCTTTTCTTGCAACATTCATGGCTTCTCAAAGTGCTATTTCATCTTGTCCTAGAGCTACCGAAGTAAGCAGGCAACATGAATACTATCCTCTTTGGAGGCATGTTACCAAGGTCAAGGCTATGGGTGCCGGTGGAGGTTCATGGGAATGGAAGTGCAATTTATGCAAGAAGGATAGGACCTTCAAGGGCTCTTACACAAGAGTCAAGGCTCACATTTTGCATGAAGGGAAGGGTATTGAAGGTTGTCCACATA
>JASDQU010262092.1:0-10672 GCA_032191745.1 Picea mariana
TATAAGAAAGGTTTTCCCGGTTGAGGGTTTCCGGTATAAAATCTCTGTGTACTCTGTGTATGAGCCATTGATTAATTTTTGTATTGCTTAAGAATCTATATGCATTGCTTTACTTCGCAGGTTTAAAAATTATAGATCGAAGGTTGAGGAGCGGAACTAGAGTAAGTCGTCATTGCAGCTGAACAACGCCTAGAAGGACCTATCAACAAAATAGTCATACAAGATTTCGTTGAACAAGAGGTCGTGGCACAAAAACAAGTCGAAACAGCTCGAGCCAACTCAAGGCTTTTGAAGCAGAACTAGTCAGATCATAGTGACTCGGGACTAGTCACAGGTGAGTGTTAGGGGCATGTTTTCCCTTGACCAAGTTTTGAGGATCCTTGGTCATATTTGACCTGATTTTTGGACTTCGACAGGGTGCCAAAGGCAGAACACAAGATGAAGCAGAGATCGCGGGATCTCGACCACTTTTAGGGCCCTTTTTGTGATTCAGGAATATGTAATGGGTATGGGATGTCGACCCATGGGTTTACCCGTGATTAGGCCTATTTTGTATGTATAAATAGATGATAAGGCGATGTAGTGAGGGGGGATGGCTAAGTGTTAGAGTTGGATCTTTGTTATCAAGAGTTGTAAGTGCTTTTTGCATACTGTTTGAGACTTGCAGAAGTGCAAGTCATTGTAAGAGACTGTGGAAGGTTGTGTGATTAGATCTACTCGGGGAAGGAGGATCTAGCGAGATGCATAGATCCCTTGTCCACTGTGGAGTAGGGTTTTGAGGCTTTGTGCATGTAACTGATTGAAGAATCTAATAAAGAAGACAAAGAGTTGGTGGACATAGCCTGAGGGTGGGGGTGAACCATGTACATGTTGTGTTTCTCTGCTTTGTGCGATGTATTGATGTGTTTACGTGTTTATTTGCTTAGTTCTTTAATATAGATGAATGATCTGTTGATGCTTAGTGCTTGATAATATGGATGGATGTTAGATCTGATTGATATACATATGCTTAGTGCTTGAATCTGCTAGATCTAATCTATTTCGTCGTGCTAAGTGTTTCTAGATGCTAGATCTGGTTGAATACTACAATGCTTTGTAATTAGGGTTTAACTGCGTTGTAACTGAGACTGAATATTGATGAATGTTAACTATTGAGTGCTTTGTTAAGTGTTAGAATCATAGATATGTGTCTCATCTAAGGTTGCAGACATCTGAGTTGTGCAACCACCCCTGCCTCTACCTCGAGTGAGACTTCATCTGCTTCGCAGGTGCTACCAAAAGGGTCGATAGTTAAGGTTTTGTTGGTGCCTTATTGTAGCGTTGAACCCCAGGTCTACCCCTGTGCCAACAATTGCATTGTCAACCATGTAGGACTATGTAAGCAGTGTTGAAACAACAACAGAAAAATGTGTGATATGTCTATCTTTGAGCCTCCAGACTACAAGGGGGTCCCACCTACTAGTATTATATTATTAGCATAGTTTAAATGATAGGGATTTAGCAATACTATCCGAGCGAAATTCCTCATTGCGATTTTAATCGTCAACATAGTGTACTTGACATCATGTTGTCTTCAGAAAAATGTATTTGAGATTGACTCCACAAACCAAAAGCTAAGGCACTGGAGTTGCAGCAGTTCTTAGAGCTTCACAAGGAGGACTCTATCCACCATGCATCCAAATGTTAGCACAGAAATTTGTAGTAGAAAATTTGGTCATTTCACAACGCTGGTGAATTAGGAGATTTCGTAGTGCCAACTTCATCAACGACAATTTTCAAAAAATATTCAAAATTTGGCGAATAGAATTGAATTTTAAAATCCAATTTTGGGTCTCGAGTCTCTATGCAAGGTACTAGTGATTTTATTAAAAAAAAGTGTGCATTTTTAAACCCTCATATGCTAGGTACCAACGCTATGACCAGTTGTTTACAACAAGCTCACAGGAGCGCACCAGTGCAAAATACTTTGAGCTACCAGTATTTAAATCATGTGTAAAAGGAGTTGATGGGATGAGTTTCAAGTATATGAAAATTTAAGAAAGCATAGAATGTCAATTATTTAGTGCCAAAAGCTCATCAAAATATGCATTCACAACCAATACTCAACATATCCAACACTAAAGTCAAGTTATTAGGTGGAGCATACATTTTTTTCCAAATGTTGAAGTGTAATACTAGGTATCATAAGAATTGAGGGTTTCATTTGTTCATATACAAAGCTCCCAAATGCCATCAAACCTGGTGCATTAAGTGTATCAAATTCCAAGCTTGTGATTGATAGTTTGCAAATGAAGAATAGTTGGGTGTTGTATTGAATTTTATTAGAGCAAGTGGAATGTTTTAGTGGCATGGAGTTGGGATTGGAGTGATTGGTGCTTAAAACCAATGCTTGACAATGCCAGCTGGAAGAGGCCCAGTCATGAAGGAGCACGAGGAAAAGAACACTAGTTGTCAATGGAAAAGGCATTTAATCATTGATCTGTGGAACAAATTAAGTATATCATGAACACTTGGTAGCGTGACAAATCCACCAACAAATCCTTATTTTTGTTTGCAGTATTGAGACTTTAAATCGAATCTTTTCTTCATTATATTTTTAGGATGCAGTTACACTTCAATCAATTTGGTACCGCCATTATGCATGTGAGGTGGAAGAGTTTACCAAGTTTTTAGGAAACAGTTCCAAAATCCCAGGATAGAGCTAATAGATGGCACTAGTTTTTGGAGACAGTTGTGAAAACTTTATCACTATCATTATGTGTTTCCTATTTTTATTATGTAATTATCCAAAACTGGCATAGTATATTTTCGAAAGTAGTAGTTAAGATTGCAGGTGTCATTTTCTTTAGGATATTGATTCTAGTTTTGGCATAAGGGGATTGTTCAACTCTCATTTTGGGAGGAGGCTATTGAAAAATGTTCTTAAAGACTCTGAGACTTTCTGGAAGTTTAATGCAAAAATATGTTTTTTTTAGAATCTAAGATTCATCATTGTGCCATTGTTCATCCTGTTCTTCCTGTTTATTTGTGTTTTCATATAGCATTCAATCTAATACTAAGTGAGAGGAATTCATCAATATTTGATGCTCTTCTCACAGTAGATGATGTTTGTTATGTGTTTCTGATTTTTGTCTCATAATTCATCTTTTTGATAGATGCTTTGTTGGGTAACCTTCCCTCTTGTCTTCATTCTTCTAAAGTTGCAGCTGAGAATTCATCCTTTGCTAGATGTTCTCCCTTGAAATGGGATAATTTCCCTTTTCAAACTGACTTTTATTATTATAACCTGCTAAACATGGTGCTTAATTTTCCTTAGTGTTTTCAGGGAGGTTTCAGCCTGCATTAGTTGTAAGTCCTTGAGTTGCAGGCTCTGACTCCATTTCCCAATGGTGCTCCCCTCTTGACTGTCTTACCACCTTTTTAAACATAAACAAAACATGTCATGTATCATAAATCTAACCTCTGAGTGCCTACTGCCAAATATTTGTGAGAATGAATGGTCATACTGACCCTGAGAGATCCCTCTCTGATTTTATAGATTAGAATACAATCTAAAGTAGGTTGAAAAGTTTACCTTTGGGATTTCCTTGATACGGTCCAAGGAAAATCACTGAGTGTTAACATATTGGCATCATTGTCGGGGATGGATTTGAGCAGATTGAAAAAATCCCTGGGAAGAACAACATTTCCTAGCTCCATCTTTAGATGGTGACTGAAGTTGGATAACTTCATGACTGCACATTCACCATGGTGAATCCATTGTTCAGAATTTGTTGGTGACTCCACTAGAATGTGACAAATTAAATGGTTATGGAGGCTATCCTAGCTAGGAGGTTTTCCCCACTCAATTTCTCATCCATAGTTGGTTATCCACATCATGTGCCTCAAATTGATAAATGGGAAGATCTGCTGCCAAGATTTTATGAAGCTGAGAATGACAGCCATGTTGAGCATGTTATATAATTTCATGCTTTGATGCAGCAACTTGACATCCAACATGAATACATACATATCAAATTGTTTATGTACTCTCTTCAAGGAGATGTTTGTATTTAGTATCAGTCTCTTGAACCTTCTAGCATTTCTTCACTCAAAGAGTTTCATGTTGCTTTCAATATTCATTGTCAAAAGTTTTATTACTCTGAGTTAATTTGTCATAATTGTTGTGAGGGGTATAAAGATTGTGTTCATGATATAATTGATTCTTATGAGGGTTGTGAGAATGAATAATATGCCTTGGGTGAGGAATCATCTCTTTCTCTTCCATGTTCATCTACATCAGATGAAAATTTTGTTTGTTGTTTTAATAAGGAAAATGCAGAAATTGAGTTTGTTCTGGAAACTGATACTCTTTATAACCATGTCTCTAAAAGACCTAGATATGAGCATCCTATATTTGACTCGTATGGTGATGATAAGATATTTATTCCTAGATTGAATCTTGAAAGGCAACCTATTTTTAACAATGAAGAACATTTTTCTCATGTTGGGCAGAAAATATCTCTTGATATGTCATTTGAGACTCGTCCTTTATTTGATTATTATGGAGACAGTGATGAAGATGCTAAGGTGTTTTTTGTCCTGGAAGTAAAAATAATTAGTTGCTAGCCTTCTCATGAAATTGAAAACTTCTACCAAGAGCATCATGTTAAAGAGAAACATCCATTCATTGATATACGTGAGGATATTTCTTGCAATCAGCTAGCGGATGTTTTTAGAGAAGATAAAAAGGAAAGTGGATCAGCAGCCTGCATCACCCATTCATTCACTTGTACATGCAACAGAAATTCAACCATATGTGAGAATTTATAAAGCAAAGCAGGTTTTTTGTTACTAACCCAGTAAGTTTTATCACCTTTTTTATGACCCTGTAGGGAAGTACATGGAGTTGCATTTCCTCAATGTATCGAAGCCTTCAAGCTTTGGCATACCTTCAACATTAGGAGGTAATCTAAAGAATGTAATTAATTTGTTGTCACAGTTTTATTATCTCTTGTTGATCAGTGGCAGAGTAAGAAAGTTTTTAGTTAGGAATTACTTGAGTGGCTCTGTTGGAAGTTTGTTTTCACCTAGCCTATTGTAAAAAATCAGTTAGCTTAGGATTTTACATAAATAAACTCTATCTGGGGCGTGTGTGTTTATTTTCTCTTTGTAAGTAGAGTAGTGTACATGTCATCACGTTGTCTTCAACAAAATGTATTTGATCTTGACTCCACAAACCAATAGCAAAGGCACTGGAGCTACAACAATTCTTAGAGCCTCACAGGGAGGACTCTATCCCCCATGGAGCCAAATGTTAGCATAGAAATTTGTAGTAGAAAATTTGGTCATTTCGCAACACCGGTGAATTGGGAGATTTCGTAGCACCATCTTCATCAACGACAATTTTCAAAAAATCTTCAAAAAATGGCGAATAGAATTGACTTTTAAAAGCCGATTTTGGGTCTCAAGTCTCTATGCAGTGTACTAGTGATTTTATTAAAAAAAAGTGTGCAACATTAAACCCTCATATGCCAGGTACCAACGCTATGACCAGATGTTTACGTCAAGCTCATAGGAGTGCACCAGTTTGAAATCCTTCGAGCTACCAGTATTTAAATCATGTGTAAAAGGAGTTGACAGGACGAGTTTCAAGTATATGAAAATTTAAGCAAGCATCGAATGTCAATTTTTTAGCGCCAAAAGCTCGTCAAAAGATTCATTCACAACCAATACTCAACATATCCAGCACTAAAGTCGAGCTACTATGTGGAGCATACATTTGTTCCAAATGTCGAAGTGTAATACTAGGCGTCATCGGAATTGAGGGTTTAATCTGTTCATATACAAAGCTCCCAAATGCCATCAAACCCAGCACATTAAGTGTATCAAATGTTAAGCTTGTGATTGATAGTATGCAAATGAAGAATATTTGGGTGTTGTATTTAATTTTATTAGAGCAAGTGCATGCAGTTGGGATTGGAGCGATTGGTGCTTAAAACCAATGCTTGACAGCGCCAGCTGGAAGAAGCCCAGTCATGAAGGAACACGAGGGAAAGAACACTAGTTGTCAATGGAAAAGGAATTTAATCATTGATATGTGGAACAAATCCAGTATATCATGAACACTTGGCAACATGACAAATCCACCAACAAATCCTTATTTTTGTTTGCAGTATTGAGACTTTAAATCAAATATTTTCTTCATTGTATTTTTAGGATGCAGTTACACTTCAATCAATTTGGTACCACCATTATGCATGTAAGGTGGAAGAGTTTACCAAGTTTTTAGGAAACAATTCCAGAATCCCAGGATAGAGCTAACAGAGGGCATTAGTTTTTGGAGACAGTTGTGAAAACTTTATCACTATCATTATGTGTTTCCTATTTTCATTATGTAATTATCCAAAACTGGCATAGTAGATTTTCGAAAGTAGTAGCTAAGATTACAGGTGTCATTTTATTTAGTATATTGATTCTATTTTTGGCATAAGGGGGTTTTTCGACTCTCATTTTGGGAGGAGGCTATTGCAAAATGTTCTTAAAGATTCTGAAACTTTTTGGAAGTTTAATGCAGAAATATTTTTTTTAGAATATAAGATTCATCTCGGTGCCATTGTTCAGCCTTTTGCTTCCTGATTATTTTTGTTTTCATATAGCATTCAATATAAGAGTAAGTGAGAGTAATTCATCAATATTTGATTCTCTTCTCACAGTAGATGATGCTTGTTATATGTTTCTAATTTTTGTCTCAGAATTCACCCCCGCTTGATGCTTTGTTCCATTAATCAGTTCTATGTGTTAATTCCTCTGAAACTACATGTGGAGATTCATCCACTATTAGATGCCTCTCTTGTAGTGGATTATTTGTTAATGTGTAAATAGTTATTCTTTTCATAATTCTTCATTTTGATAGATGCTCTATTGGGTAACCTTCCCTCTTGTCTTCGTTCTTCTAAAGTTGAAGTTGAGAATTCATCCTTTGCTAGATGCTCTCTCGTGCAATGGGCTAATTTCCCTTTTCAAACTGACTTTTATTATTATAACCTTTTGAACATGGTACTTACTTTGCCTTGGTGTTTTAAAGGAGGTTTCATCATGCATCAGTTGTAATTCCTTGAGTTTCAGGCTCTGACTCCATTGCCCAATGGTGCTCCCCTCTTGACTTTCTTACCATCTTTTTAAACATAAACAAAACTTGTCATGTATCAAAAATCTAACCTATGAGTGCCTATTGCCAAATATTTGTGAGAATGAATGGTCATACTAACCCTAAGACATCCCTCTCTGATTGTATAGGTTAGAATACAATCTAAAGTAGGTTGAAAAGGTTACCTTTGGGATTTCCTTGATACAATCCAAGGAAAATCATTGAGTGCTAACACCTACAATGGACAACCAGAAAAAAATGAATATATCCTACTCTAATGGATTAGACAAAATCAATCGATCTATGAAGACTAAGACAAGAATAGACAAGTACATGTAAACACATACTAGAAAGAAATAGGCCAAGTATATTAATGAGAACTTCAAAAGGAAACTTACAATCTGCATATGATGTTGCAGTAGCCTCTCCAATTCCTCCTCATCCAACCCTTGCTTGAAATATCCACAATCAAAATAAAATGCTTTGCTGATTTTTTCCTCATTTTTCTTCCAGAATCAAAGGTTTGATACCTGAAAGATTCTCCTTTTCACCCTTGGAAAGGAGTCCTTTTATAGGATTGGGAGGCTCAATCACCATGAGTATATTTTTGGATTAGTTGAGGATATGAATCCTTTAGTTTATGATATTATCCTAGGATAGTGTTATAGGATATCATTCGATCCAAACCAACCTCATCTCCAAGAGTTGGCCCTCAGAAAGAGGCAGGATTCTCCAAATTTTCCTCTAACCAAAATCAACGCTACCCTCTAGTTAGAGACAAAGCATTGATACTATATTAGCACCCCCTAAATAAGGTAAAGGGGGGGTTGATATATGGGGTAGCATTCCCCCAACATGGCCAAGGGAGCGCTACCCTTCAAAAATGCCCAAAAAATGGTCGATTTTTCAAGTAAAAAGTGTGTTTCTAGCCTTGAAATGATGGGTTTCTTCCTCCAATATGACTTGGGGATCATGGAAAATGTTCTTTTATGGTTTCAAGGGGTTAAAACACATAGAAACGCATATAAAAGTTCATGTGACACTTATTAAGGTGCATACATCACTTGACGACACTTGTGACACTTACCAAGGTGCATACAACACTTTACGATGCTTGTGACACTTAGGATGAGGTACTTAAGTGTGGCATTTTGATGTGTAATAACTGGGTAATCCTAGAAAGTTACTTTATTTCTACACAGAAAACAGAGGTTTTAATGAGATGTTCCAGTTGTTGGCTCATGCAATGTGAAGGTTGGAATCTCAAATTGTTCATGTACTACCACACTTTGCAAAATAAAATCTAAGAGATTAAAGAACTTAATTCAAAAAATAAATGATCACACACAGTAATGATAAATTCTCACACCCAAAAATCATAAATGACTATAGAGAGCTACCATTATATTGATGTTCACAATTCTTGATGCATTCTTACTTATCCTATGTTGTAACTCACCATTCACTTATATCAAACAATCTCCTGAATCAAACCAAAAATTGAATTATACTAAGTATGATGTAATCAATTGTTAAGTACAATATCACTCCACACACACACTTACATAAATTAGGTTCACATTGTAATTACAGAAAGACTTCCAAGTTGGATCGGTGGACCCTTGTCATGCCAACAAGGAAGCTTGAAGAAAACTCACAGAGCGATAAACTTCATGAAACACATCAAATCAATGAATTTCAATTCATATTATTTCTTCAGCAAGTAGGGTTTACAAAAGGAATATGTTCAAAGATCAAATCTGCAGTATAACAATAATTCACACCCTTGTCAATCATCTGCAGGCCCTCTTTAAAGAGAAATGGTCGATACAAACAAGACTGGATATAACTCTAAATAATTACGCTAATCTATAATTGATCAATAAATCATTTTACATGGAAGTGGCTTCATCCTCGTGACATGAAGTGCATGAGTATGAATCATATCATGAAATCCAAAATATAATATGCATTGACCAACTGCTTCCTTGGACCCATCTAATATGATCCATTCAGTTACTCGAATCTTCATATGCGGAAATAGGTATTGGATGAGCACATGTGGAAAATAAACATTTTCATCGGATGAGCACGGGTGAATAAACATCGGTACCGGATGAGCGCAGGTATCGGATACATACAAGTATCGTATGACTAGGAACTCTATCATAAAAGTCTATTTGAATTGAGATATTAACAAGAAGGTTGAACTTACATCATATAATCATTTAGTTCTAACTATTAATAAACCATAGAAATGATGACTAAATGTTTGTTACCTCATGTACTTGTAGAAGTAGCTAAGGGATGTAACAATGAGGAGAATAGGTGGATTAATCATGTGTCTTTGGAAACATTCATCAATATAAAAGACAAACATAGGGTAATTGGGGATATCAAAAGGGAGACCCAACAAAGCCTCCATTATTTCTACACTTTGAAATTATGGCTCAACAATTTCTCAAAGAATATCCAAGGATCATGTATGTTATTTTTCCATCTATAGGTTAGAACTTCTTCTAGTGAAATTTTCCTCAAATAAAATTAAATTATTCATTCAAGGATTTTTTCAAACACTTGGCAAGCATTCTTTGAAACTCTTATTAAAATATGGAATTTTATACCAAAATTAATTTTGATGTAATAGGAAGAAATTCAAATAAAAATAATACAACCCACATATAAAACTCCATACATAAATTATATTTAATTTGCAACCAACCAATAAATTCCAAATAACATAAGCTCATAACCAGAATTTACAAATTTACTAGCAAGTAAAATTTCCACAATTTATACTACAAATTTCGAAAATAAAGAAAAAGAGTTGTAAATTATACCTGACCAAATTTCCAATTTTGACAGTTGAAAGTGTGGTCCAACCCCAATTTCCTTTCCATTTCCAACTCTCATGCTGCCAACCAGTTTCCTCCCATCCATACTCATGGAAAACTTATTTCCTTGGGACCCTCGAGCAATGTGAGCTCATAACAAGTTTTGATTGCAAAATACACTCCGCATGGATTTTACCATCCACTGGTAAACATTCAGATTAGTAATGTTATCTTCCTTCAAGATAAAATCTATCATTCAAATATGTTATTCATGTTGGCTTAATTTCTACAGCATTTATGTACTCTCCCAAAATCCCCCCTCAAACCATGGATTTGCCCATCTATATATAGACCCATTGGGGCTAGCCACCTCTCCCTCTTCATGAAAAAATATTCATTTTTTATTTTATTTTTTTCCTTGAATCCATATTATTCATCACTCCCTCCCCCATGTGTCATTTCACCCCTTTTTAAAATTATTAATTTTATTAATAATAATAATTCAGTTTTTAAATTAAATAATTTATTTTTTTTAAGATGCCCCTAGAAGTGGGTAGTTAATTTATGAATTAATTCAACCATGGGGTCTTTTTAATTTTGTCTTAGCTTGATTCATCATCTGGAATATTTTTTTATTGGGGAGTAAGGTCATCCCACCTTACTATTCCCCCACCCCCCCTCCCAAACATAAGAACTTTATATTCTATAG
>JASDQU010262094.1:2844-15566 GCA_032191745.1 Picea mariana
CACATCATTGGGAATGTTCAGCAGAACTTCTTCCTGCCCGGGGAACGAATCAAATTGAAAGGCAGGGGTGTTCAGCTCAGCTCATTGCCACCCCCATGGCTAGAGGTCGCCAGATTCATCAAGCACTACCTGACCTGCGAGGGTCGATATCAGGTATTCTACCAGCATGACTTTCTCCTACTTTCTCATTTAAGGCATAACAGATGGGTCAACATTCCCTATTATTTGTTGGGCTATTTGAAAAATATGGCACATTACTGTGGAAAGGCCAAAGATCCAACCCTGTCACTTACCCACCACTGTCTTGTTCAATTGATCATTCACAGGGGTTTTTCCCAACAGAACCGTCCATTAAACGACCCACCCATAAACCCTGAACCAGCTGCCGAATTTCCTGAAAATCCTCAGGAACAGCAACCGCAAAACCCCCCAGATTCCCCCAAAATACCCAATAGCCCGCCCATACAACCAACCAGTCCCCCTACCATACCAAATCCACCGCATACCATACCAGAATCATCCACTCCCACCCTTCATATTCTCAGTGATGACTCTGAACCAGATAATCCCTCCTGCCCCATCATTGAAGAAAAACCTTCACTAAAATGGAAGCAAACTCCCCTCTTTCCACCCTTGTTTTGGAAAAAGTGAACAGGAAGCTCAAAAAGGCCACCCTTTGTGGCCACTACCCTAGATTCCCCACCAATTTGACTAATACCCCGTACACCTCCAACCTCCCAAATCCCGGGATCTTTGCCTATTCCAACCACGGGCACTAAAACACAAGAACTATATGCCCCAGATACTGTAACATCATCTAAAGTAGCTGAAACACAAGAACTAGCTACCCACTCAGTGGCTGAAACACAAGAACCAACCATAGCTGAAACACAGGAAACAACTATGGCTGAAACAAAAGAACCAGCCGCTGACATTGAAATTGAGTTACAGGAACCAAACGCCCAGACATCATTTGTTTTAAATAAAGTAGCTGAAACACAACCAGCTACCCATCCAGTGGCTGAAACACAAGAAACAACTGCTGATATTGAAATTGAATTACAGGAATCACAGGCCCAGAATGTTGCAACACCACCCTCCTCAAGCAAAGTGGCTGAAAAACCAGCTACCCATTCAGTGGCTGAAACACAAGAACCAACTGCTGATACTGAAATTGATATACAGGACTTAGAGGATGAGGGCATTGCAACTTTACTTTTCCTTCACCAAGAAGCTGAAACACAAGCAGCAGCTACCATTCCTGCTGGTCCTTCCCAACAACCAGAAGCAACAATGGCATCTGTCTTGCAGGAAAATGAATTTTTAAAATCAGAACTGGAAGCATATAGGCAGAAAATAGCCAGGGCAAAGGAAGCATATGAAAAGGAACTCAATTCATACACCTTAAGCCGTATAGCAACCTTGTCAGAACAAACTACAGAAAGCCTGTGCAAAGAATATATGTGTTGTCAATGTGGAGATATTTATTATCAGGCAGGCTATAAGGTGATTCAAGTTCTAGTGCTAGGAGCAACCCCTACTCCTTCACCTTTTGAAGTCAAGAAAGAACTTGCTGCAACACAAGAACCAGCAGGCCCTACCAAGCTTAAAACTGAACCTGCTGCAACACAAGAACCAGCAGGCCCTAGCAAGCTTAAAATGGAACCTGTTGCAACACAAGAACTAGCAGGCCCTCCCAGGCTCAAGACTGAACCCTGCACTGCAGCAAAAAAATCCCCTACTATTGTCAACAAGGCTGTGCAAACAATGCCCATGGAGGAATTTACACCTCCCAATCATATTAATCTCTCCACTTCCAGGGAACAATCTACTCAAACCTTACCTAATCCCACTACTTCCAACGCTGAAACACAGACTCAGCTATGGGATGAGCATGCAGAAATACAAAAATGGAAGAAAGAATATGTTGAAACATAGGCCAAAAACCTGCAGGTGCACAGAAAAACCTAGATAAATCATACTTTCTCAAATTGGGAAGCATCAGAACAGACACGCCAGGAAGCTCGTGACCTCAAGAAGTAGAACAAAGACTTGAAAGGTAGATTAGTCCTGATATTTGACTTGGTACAGAAGCTACTCACCACAAGAAAACCATCTTGTAACTACTCCTTATTCCTTATGGAGAGACTCACATGGTTTCAGATCAAATCCATTATAGAAGGTAAACCCCATGGAGTAATACAACCAACAGATTTTTCAAGACTTTTGTAGCAGCCTCTACTAGGGATCAGCACCTCCTATGTGAGGCATACTTCCACAATGAGGCCATTCCCGAAAACAGGCTGCTAAACATAAATCCCCTTGTTGGGGATGTTCAAATTTGAGCATTCACTTCCTTTCTCTATAATCAGATTTTGTGGCAAGATGAATTTTTGGCTGCTAAGCACAATGAAGATAATCGCCTCCTTTGGATTAGACCAGAACCATAGAGGGCAGCCACTTTTATCATAGAATATTATGAGTTCTTAAAGCAACCAGGGGTAACTGAACATGTTCAGCAACTACAATCAGAAGTGATCTAGGTTTGTCATCATATCATCAGCTCCATAGAGATTCCTGCCCTCCAGGCCAATAACCTATTTTGGCAGCAATCCACGGAGAAGATACAAGAACACAATCCTTTTGGTCCTCCCAACCTAGAAGTAGCAATTTCCAGGATACCCAACTACATCCAGTGTGTTCAGCATTGTGCTGAAAACTGGATAGGGTACCGGTTTTATTTTCCCATTCTCTGGTTGCCAATAGAAAGGTATCAAGTCAGTTATAAGCTGCCTAAGAAGGCAGAAAAAGCAGCATGGCAAAGATTACAGNACTCTGATTCAGAGTGAGTTGCCTGAGGGCACGCAACACCTTGAGTTGGGGGGGATGTTAGGACCACACAATGTACCTTTTTGCCTATAATTTTTTTCCACTATGATACTCTTGATCACCTGTATTTAGACTCATACTATTACTTCATCTAATCATTCCAAAGGTATACAACGTCCCTTCTCATTACTATACGTTTAATCTGTTTTGCATAATATTTTACATCACTTTCGTACTTAACCATTGATTAGACTGCAGACTAGCATTTGAAGCCTATTGCTGAAACACAGAGCTGTTACACAGTCTAGGTCGCAGATGATGAAACACAAAGCTGTTACACAGTCCAGGTCGCAGATGCTGAAACACAAAACTGTTACACAGCCCGGACTCACAGATGCTGAAACATAGAGTTGTTACACAGTCCAAGGTCGCAGATGCTGAAACACAGAGCTGTTACACAGTCTGGAGTCGTAAATGCTGAAACACAGAGCTGTTACACAGTCTAGAGCTGTAGATGTTGAAACACAGAGGAGACTGCTAGAACCAACGATGCTGAAACACAAAGGAAGTGTTACAGTCAGCGGTCAACAAGCACCAACCGTCGCTCCTACATATGAAAGCCGACACAGTCAAGAGTGCAATTCATGTGGCTGAAACAGCCCGTGAATTGCGATGATGAAACAGCATCGACAGCTACAAGAAGAAGCTGTTACTACAGTCGTAACAACAATATCTCATCCAGCTCCTATAATAGCATTTTTATTGCGTGAGACTAGGACATCCTGCTCTGGTTTAGAAAGAATATCCGACTAAAGATAGGACTCAGATACACATTGTAATTTTTGATATATTGTATCGAAGGGGTTCCCTCTTTAAATAAGGGGGAAATATTCATTCGAGGGATCCAAGTTTTTATGTATTGAAAAGCTTCAGAGAGAGGGACGTGCTCCATTTTCAGACTGTAACATGATATTTTGATAGATGAATAAAAGACTAATTTGAGTAACTTTCTCTAGCCTTCCCGTTCCAGGGGAATCTTGTGAGAAGGGAGGGCCCACCTTCTTCACAAGATTCACCCGTTAGTTATAGAGTGTGTTAGTATAATATTTTTTTATGTGTGGTTAACTTTCATATGATGAAACACTACTTTTAATGAATTCCGCTTTGCTGAAACACTACTGAACTCTGTCTTAGTTTATCAAATGAAATTTGTGATTCTTTTTATTATCAATCTTGTGTGATGATTTTATGAGGCTAGTCAGAGATTGGGTTAAGGGTTCCTGCTCAGAAAGGAAGGAATCAAAACATCCTGTTCTCTGTAGATTTCTGCAAGTGTGCTAGCCAGATATTGGGTTAAGGGTTCCTGCTCAGAAAGGAAGGAATCAGAACATCCTGTTCTCTGTAGATTTCAATTACTTTTGCAAGTGTGCTAGCCAGAGATTGGGTTAAAGGTTCCTGCTCAGAAAGGAAGGAATCAGAACATCCTATTCTCTATAGATTTCAATTACTTCTGCAAGTGTGCTAGCCAGAGATTGGGTTAAGGGTTCCTGCTCAGAAAGGAAGGAATCAGAACATCATGTTCTCTATAGATCTCAATTATTTTTCACAAGTGTGCTAATCAGAAACAGGGTTAAAAGTTACTGCTTAGAAAGGAAGGAATTAGATGACCTTTTTCTCTGTTAGATAGAGTTAATTTCCCTTGCATTATTGTTTTCATTAAGGAGTGTTAATCAAAATTAAAGTACTGAAGTTTCTTTTGAGAGTAAGGGTCCTGTTCTCTGGCTGTAGAATAGTTGTTCTTTCCTGTTGCAAGTATTATTTTATTGTAATCCAGGATTCCTTAGATTAATCTCTAAGATTTTCAATAGGTAGGTTGCTTTCCTATGATTTAATCCAGCACTTTAGTTCATTCAATACAAGTGTGATTAGTATAGTTTCTTTTACTACAGCTTTAAGTTGCTTTTGGAATTGAGCATATATAGTGCGTGGTTATCTTTGAAATAAAAAGACTTCCCTGGGTTGACAATTTATGCATCACTTGGTTGTTTGAATTAATTGAGCAATTATAGTGACCAACAACAAACTAGATCACACCAGGCTCCACAGCCTTCGATCTAATCCTCATATATGCCTTCCCTCATATCCTCTTTGCTCAACAGCTTACAAAATCAGTTTATACAACTAAAACATTAAGAGAAATACTAACAACTACTAGCAACTCCCTATATGATACTTTCATATCTATATTTATACATTTCGAGCTCTTCATCCTTTTACAGAATATTACCAAAACCCTAACCCTTCTTACATTAGGTATTTCTCTCAAACATGTGTTGTTCCTCCTCCATCTTTAGCTTTCTTTTGTGCACGCTTTATTTCATGCATGTGTGTTGTTCTTTTGTCAATTGTTACTTCAGTTTTCTGCACGCTTTCTTTCCCACGATCGTTCTTCTTTCCCCTTGGGCCTGGTGCCAACAACCAACGTCCTGTCGTCCATGTTTTCCAAATCATCACTCTGTCGATGCATTTTTTCACATGACCACCCATCGCCTAGTTGAGTCCTCATCAGCTCCACCTTCGTCCACCTACCTGTCCTCCCTGTAAGAATCCAACAAAGCACAGACGATGAAGGAAAGGCCGCCACGACTTCCAAGCATAGGCGTTGACTCTACCCACTCGGATCCTGATGAAGGAGTTAATGAAAATAAGGAATGTGGTTGAGACAACATCTCCTTCCATATATAGAAGTCCGAAAAAGGACAAGTTGTGGAAGCAAGCTATCAGTCTAGTCTAATAGAGATCGTGTCTAACAGGAGACTGCATAGGTAGTCTGATCAACATTTTAATGCGTATCCTGACAGAGAATTTCATCAACGCAAAGCTTTCAAAGCATGACAGGATCTCCTCAAGAAGTCGAAGCAAGTTCAGAGTATATGTAGGCATTTTTTCCATTTTGTTTACTTTGATGGTTGATCTATGCTCCCGATTGTAAAGTTTTAATGAAGCTTCTGGTTCTTCGGTTATCTATTGTTACTTAATACTTCTTGTTTAATGACAGTCAACGTCGCCTTCATCTCTTTTGCCTCTGATACTGAAATACTCGGGCATGGATTATCCAATCGAGATGTTGTAACTTTTTTGTTATGTATGTTTGATCCCAGTTTGGTTATAATTTCATCCAGTTTCCTAAAACTCAAAATCAAAGAGGATCTTTTTTCTTGAGTTTTTCCTCCTTAGGCTGCTGGAAGACTGAATGTCCATACCATACCTCTACATTTTCTCCTCAATTTCTTCATCCTACTCACTGTTACTAAAACGTACTAACTGAATTTAGATAAAGACCTCATCTACCTGTGCATATCAGCCCAATTTTCTGAGTTAAAGTGATATCATCCTAAGTCTGCATCCATTATACCTCCTTAAATTTATTTAATGTGACATAAACACTGATGGGTAATGGGTTTACCTCTGCTGCAATCCAGAGGTGACTTCTAGTGCTAAAATTTATGGCGTCGTTGTCGAGGACGAATTGAATATTTTCCTTGGGATTGAACGACAAAGATTACTAATTCTGAAGGTGCATCAGAACTTGGTACATTGAATATTTCTATTGTGCACCTTGCGACTCCACTGTTACGACTCCACTATTTCAGTTGTGAATTCCAGAGGTAGACACACGAGGTCTACCCCACAACTGCCTCTAGCAACACCTGAAGCTGACCCAGAGAAAATTGTCAAAAGATGAAAGACCCCTCAGCAAGGTACTTCAGTTGCTGAACCATCCTCAGTTAGAAACTCCAATATCTGCTTCTCCTTTTCCTATTATACCATCTGTTGGAGTTTCCCAAAGCTTAAAGTTTGGGAGTGTTTTTGTTGATTTCTCCTCTTCTGGTTTGGGATTGGAAGGAGAAATCCTTGTCACTCCTATCTCCCCTAAAGTTGTACCATGGTTTAGACCCAGGAACTCAGAATATTTTCTCACTCTAGGTTTTACCACTCCTCCCCCTATTAGAGTTGCTACTTTTGCAGAGAGGGAAGCCTTTGTTCCCTCAATCCCTATAGATTTTTCGACAAATCCTCTATTGTTTCCATTTCCTGCCAGAAACACACCCCCAATTTCCCCTGTTCGAACTCCATCCCCTTCTACTTCTCCTCCACCTCACATGCCAATGGTGGGTGCTAATCCCCCTAGGAATAGAATGGATACCATAGTGGCTGAAATATATGACCCTCTAATCTTACCTCAGCCAATGAATGCTCTCCCTGCTGGATATTACCTAAAATACATGTCCAAATTCACAGGAAAAGAAGACATAACTGTTGAAGAACACCTTGCTTCCTTCTACAGTTATGAAGACAATCTAAATATCGAAAATGAGGATGTGTGGATGAGAGTCTTTTTCTAGAGCCTTGATGGTGAGGCTAGGAAATGATTTAGGGTATTGACCCCTGGATCTATTGTTGGGATCAAAGTTTTAGATGATGTTTTCTTGAGACAGTGGGGGGGTAAAAAGGATTTTATGTATTATATCACATATTTTGGGTCCATAAAAAGAAAAGAGGGAGAGTATGTCTCTGACTTCTCCAAAAAATTCAACAAAATATACAATAAAATCCCTGCTGAGATAAAGCCTACTAAAGCCTCTGCCAAAATTAGTTATGATATTATTTTCGACCCAGACTTTTGCCTCATGTTAAGAGAAAGAAGAGATACTTCTTTGGATCACATGAAATATGCATCCATCGAAGTAGAGTCAAACGTATTTCCAGTTGACAGAATCAGAAATAAAGTTGATAGAAACAGAGAAAGAGGGAGATCTGAAGCTTAAACCTCTGGTTCTTCTATGTCTGATCCTTGGGTAGATGAATTGACCAAAATGATAAAGTCTCTTTCTGCAGAAATGGAGAAGATGAAATTTGAAGGGAATCAAGGTTATAAGAATGCCCAAAATGTTGATAGTAGTGGTAACCTCAGAAGACCAAATATAACCCCTCAAATACTCCCAAGAGAGCCTAGAAATAGAGATAGGGATGATCAAAAAATCCAAACCCCTCTCCAAAATAACCTTGTTGTCAATGATGAAGGAGAGGAAAAAGAGTTAGATCCTTAAATCCATTGTATTGGAGACACATCCCCTTTTCCCCATTTAACTCAGTCTGCATACGAGGAGTCCCTCATGGACAACCAAATAAATGAGTTGAGTAAAGGGGACAAGACCAATAGTATTCCAAATAAATATAACCTTGGGTATAAGAAGAAATATGGGAAGTCTGATATCCTTGATCAGCCTCCCAGAGAAGATAAGCCTGCCAAAGACACAACAAACAACAACAAAGAAAAGAAAGCTCAGAACCCCCCAACAATAGCCAAAGGTCTTGTCCCAGAAGTGAATGAAAATATGAATCCCCCTGCCTCCTTTCTCTTTGAGCATGAAATTCAAAAGATTAGGATCCATGTGCCTCTTTCAAATCTATTCAAGAATGAAGATTTCAAAAAATCCCTCTCTAAGTTGTTGCAGTCTGATCCATCCTGCCATTCCACAGACTCAATAAACCTCCAAGATGAAAATATAACAGTCATGTTAGGTCCTATGGTAGAATATAGAGATGATTCATCCCCTCCCTTTTACACCTCAATGAACATACATGACAAGGTGTTGCATAATTATTTAATGGACTTAGGGGCATCCCATAATATCATGCCCAAAACCTTCATGGATGAACTAGGACTAGAAATCACAAAGGCCTATCATGACTTGTATTCTTTTGATTCAACGAAAGTGCGGTGTCTTGGGGTCATCAAAGATCTAGTTGTTACCTTGCTTCAGTGGCCCATGAAAAGTTTGGCCATGGATATAGTGGTAGTTGATGTTCCCCCCAAGTTCAGCATGTTATTGTCAAGATATTGGATAAAGAGAATTAGAGGAACATTGGAGATGGACCTCACATATGTTGCCATTCCTTTGTTTTGGGGGGAACATAGAATACTATACAGAGAAGCTCAGATGGCCTATATTATTAGTGATGAAGTGGACCCCATCGATCATCCTATCTTTTCCCTTGATACTGAATTGGGATCCAGCTTATTGCAGCTTATTAATGCCCCTGAACCCCCTCTTGAAATCAGAAAGCAATCCCTTACTCTTTTTGAAGATTCTCCTTTGACAAGCTCTATTTGGAAAATGTTTTTTTGATGGAGCCTCTTCTAGGGAAAGTGATGGTGCTAGAGTGGTCCTTGTTTCTCCTTTTCAAGAAATTATATCGTTGTCCTACAAGTTAGAATTTGAAACTACCAATAATGTGGCAGAATATGAAGCTCTGGTTTTGGGTTTGAGGGATGCAAAAGACATGTGGATTGAAGAGATATCCGTTTTGGGGGATGCTGAGTTGATTGTTCAACAGATTAAAAATATTTATCAAGCTAAGCACCCAATACTGAGATCATACAGAAATGAAGTGTGGGATGTGGTTGACAGATTTTTCTTAGCTTTCAACATTTCATTTGTCCCAAGAGAATAAAATTTCATGGATGACTCTTTAGTTGTCTTAGCAAGTAATTTCAGATTCCCTCTGCCACCTAAAATCAGGTATGATGTAGAAGTGAAATATAGACCCTCTATACCTGATAATTTCAAGCTTTGGAAAGTGTTTGAGGATGATATTGAGATCAAAAGATTCTTGGACACTGTTAATGAGTTTTTTGCATTACACATCGATCAAGATCCTGGTTCTGAAATAAATCCTCATGTTGATGATTTTCTGAAAAAAAATTGCTAAATCATAATATTGTTCAGTTGCCTAGCAATCACATCCCAAAGGGGCTGGTTCCTTTGGAAAGACTTTTTGACAAAAATGATGTGGCGGTAAAAGGTAAATTTTTAAATGAGGATGTTGATGTAACTAAGTTCAATAATGGTACAAAGGAGGATCCAAAGTTTGTCAAGTTGTCAAGCAATCTGTCAAGGGAGAAGAGGGAAGAGTATGCTGAGTTGTTAAGAGAATTCATTGATGTGTTTTCCTGGACTTATGAAGAGCTTAGAACATATGACACAAGTGTCATTGAGCACAAAATCCCACTGAAAGAGAAAGCCAAGTAGTTTAGGCATAAATTGAGACTGATAAATCCTATGCTATTGCCTATCATGGAGAAAGAGGTGAAGAAGTTGTTGGATGCCCAGATCATCATACCTTTGAGCTATTAAGAATGGATGGCCAACTTAGTCCTGGTGAGAAAGAAAAGAAGGGAAATCATATTTTGTGTCGATTTCAGAAACCTAAACAAAAGCTCAAAGAAATACAATTACCCTTTGCCAAAGATGGAACACATACTGCAGAGGGTGACGAGTGCATCTTGGATTTCCATGATTGATGGCTTTTCAGGCTACAATCGGATCTCTGTCATGCCTAAAGATAGAGAAAAAACCACCTTCACCACTCCTTGGGGTACATTCATGTATGCTAATATTCCCTTTCGATTGATGAACGCAGGGGCGACCTTTCAACGAGATATGGGCATCGCCTTCATTGGAGAGAAGGATACATTTGTAGTCACTTACCTGGATAACATAATAGTTTTCTCCAATTCTGATGTAGAGCATTGTGAACATTTGAAAACAGTCTTCTTAAAATGCAAGAAATTTGGCCTCTCCCTAATTCCCAATAAATCATTGTTTTCCATGAAAGATTGGAAGTTACTGGGGCACATAGTATCAGATGAGGGAGTCAGGATTGATCCTAGCAGGGTAGAAGAAATCTAAGCATTGTCAATCTAGAGAGCAAGAAAAGAAGTCCAGTCTTTATTGGGAAAAATTAATTTCCTGAGACGGTTTTCTTCCAATTTTGTTGAAATGGTAAAGCTCATAATAGCCATGCTCAGGAAGGGGAATGAAGTAAAATGGAATGTCAAGTCCATAAATTATTTTGAACAAATCAAGAAGGCCTTGACTGATGCACCTCTACTTATCAGTCCTGATTACTCCAAAGATTTTTTGATTTTTTATTTTGCCTCTTTTGACACAGTGGCATTCGTTTTATTGCAAAATAATGTTGAAGGGTTGGAGCAGCCTATTTCATTTTTTAACAGAGCACTAAGATATGCAGAGGTGAAATACGACATCATGGAGAAACAGGACTATGCCTTGCTAAGAGCTCTCAAATATTTCAGAGTTTATGTTCTGCATTCAAAGATCATTGCATATGTTCCTTCAGCTTCTATAAAGGACATTCTCATTCAGCCTAATATAGATGGATGAAGGAGCAAGTGGATTACCAAAATTCTTGAGTTTGATATGGAAATAAACCCTACCAAGCTAGTTAAAGGTCAAGTTTTAGCCAAGTTACTGGTTGAGTCTAATTGCAATGCTTTGGGGGTCAACTTCATCAAAGCCTGCTCAGAAAATCAGCAAGTTGAATTGTCTCATTCAGGTCCACACGACAACCCTCCATCGACAGGATGCATCTGGTACAAAGACATCATATTCTTTTTGCAGGAGTTGTCACCTCCAGATGGTATGGAAAAAAGAAAGGCAAGATATCTTAAGCTCAAAGCAATTAAATATTACCTTATTGACCAGGTTTTGTACTGGAAAGACCCTTTAGGAGTGCTTTTGAGATGTTTGGACCCACAAGAAGCCCAAAAAGTTATGTTTGATTTTCATGACAGCCTATGTGGGGGTCATCATTTTTGGAGGATTACAACCTATAAAATTCTCAAGGCTGGATATTTCTGGCCTACTCTATTCATCGATGTCTGTGAAAAAATTAGGGTTTGTGTTAAATGTCAAAAATTTGTTGGGAAGAAGCAACTCAAGTCTTTTCCATTGAAGCTTGTGGTATCTCCAGGACCCTTTCAGTAGTGGGGCTTGGAATTTATTGGGGAAGTTCATCCTGCTTCAAGTGGTCAACATAGATGGATCTTGACTGAAACATATTACTTCACCAAATGGATAGAATCTATCCCCACAATGAGTGATTCTCACAAAGTAATCATTGGTTTTCTTGAAGATATTATAGCTAGGTTTGGTTGCCCAAACAGGATCATCATTGATAATGCCGTAACTTTCAAGGCTAAACCATTGATCAAATTTTGTGAGCAGTTCAGAATTTCATTGATCCACTCCACCCCCTACTATCCCCAAGGCAATGGACTAGAAGAGTCCTCTAACAAGAGCCTTATAAATATTATCAAAAGACTTCTAGAGGACAACAAGAAAGCATGGGATTCAAAGCTCAAATTTGCTTTGTGGGCTGACAGAGTGACAACAAAGAGATATCTTGGTGTCTCTCCTTTTTAGATCATGTATGGAGTTGAATCCATGTTTCCTTCTCATCTCGCCTTACCAGTGGCAAAGTTCTTCCAAGACTGCCAAGGGGAGCCTGACGATATGATCAGAAGAATACAACAACTGTCATAAGTGCAATAGGCTAGAGAGAAGATGTTGGACAAAGAACGTGAACATCAGTAGAAGATCAAGCGGGCCTTTGACAGAAAGAACAGTAAAGAGGAGATCCAGCTGGGAAATCTAGTACTCAAATGGGATGCACCCAAACAGGATAGGGACAAGCACGGTAAATTTGAATCCCTCTGGATTGGACCCTTAAAAAATTCTAAGGTATTTCCAAATAACACTTACAGGTTGCAGAATTTGGAGGATGATGAAGTTTTTGGTGGCCCTGATAATGGTAATTTTCTAAAAAGGTTATTTGTTTGACCCATGAGTGGCTCCTTCATGCCATTGTAAATATCATTTTCTTTATGTTTTAATGGTTGACTCCACAACCCAACAGTAAGGCAATTGAAGCTTTGATTTCTTGGCATCTCACAAGGAGCAGGCCATCCCCCATGGAGCCTAATGTTGTTACATATGTTTGTATGGAAGCAGTTTTTCCCTAGA
>JASDQU010262101.1:469-15571 GCA_032191745.1 Picea mariana
ATCATATGGAGTTTTCTCGTCAACTCTATTGCTGAAAGGAGGCTAATACATCATCTTCATTTCTTGTTCACATGACGATGCACCCAACACTTTGGGATTTCACATGTTCACCTTGTGCTCAGCCACATGCATGTCTAATTGAACAGATCGCCTTTCCCACTAGATAATCATCTGGAGTTCTTCTCAACTCTCTGAATGGAGGATGTCATCTCTACGTTCCTATCTCTGTCTCAGGCAGGAACCACGTACCCTTCTTAGGGGTTTTCTCTCAGGTTTGTAAGCTGAGAGAAAGTCTCACATAGCTACAATGATCCACATCTCACAAGTTTGTAAGATATAGAATGTCTCACATAGCTGCATTCATCAACACTTGGATTCAATTTATTTGATATAAAAGTTGTTTTGTTTTTCTCCTGAGTTCGGGTTTTCACAAGATAATCCTATGTCTATTGTGCATGGATATCTCTCTATGATTCTGTTATTTTCATTGCAATTTTATTTTACTTGAAATTTTAAGTGTGTAATTATTCCATGATAACATTGGAATCAAAATATATTGAAATCATAAGTTAATAATTATCATATATGGAAATTAGAAAATTCAATATGGAATCAGAACATTGTTGATATTTTCCAATGCACATTAAAATTATCACTACACAATGTTGTCAAGCTTGTTGAGMATTCATTGTAAGTCATTTGGAAAAAATTTACCACAAATCAACTCGCCTTKCCCTATCTCACTTATTCATGCTCTTAGATTGACATTGTGTTCAAATTTTAGGGTTTTCAGGCTTCTTGACATTTTCGTGGACATTGGAACTTTTGTTTCATATTTTGTGATTTATTWTTGTCAATATGGTGGAGAGTATAAGAGTTGGAGGCAACAACAGTGATGCCTCTTGCAATGTATGAAAGCTYGAAATAAAATGGAACAACAACATAAAGAMTCTAGGTTTTCATATCATGTTTGATATTTTATATTGTTKCATATTAAGTAAATGTTGTAACTTAGACAAAAACCATTATAGGTCTATTACTACCRAGTAATTTTTCTATCAAATGTTTAGTAACACTTGAATATTGTTGGTATGATGATCATTATGTAAATGGTCACTATTTAGTACCAATGATATACTTGTTCACAACCTGAATTGATCTCTTTCCTATTCTAGTAACCCTATGGACATTATAGTGTTTCCAAACTCTTTTGGAAAGGTTAAATTACATGGAGCTTAACACTGATATGTGCTCATTTTGTTATTGTTATAGGAAGGTTATTGTGGAGGAATGGTTGGTCACAACTATGGAAGAATGTTTTTCTTGTTCTTTTTTCTGGGAAAGTCATATGTGATAAATCTAAGAAGGAGCTATAGTGAAAATTTCAAGTGGAAATAGGTTAGATGGTCTTTGGTTAGAAGAGGAAAAAGTTATAACCTTATAGAAAGTAGCGTACCTTTGTGGGATACATAGAGTCTCATATGGAGATTGATAGTGGGGAGAAATATGCTCCAAAGGATGATCATATATATCCCTCTAGTCCAATTTTCCATCCTTCTGATTATCAAGAGGAGTCAGTAGAGCCAGAAGGGCATGTGGATCTACCTAGACATTTGTAGTGACCAGGAGAGGTCAACATGGATTCGTGACACTTTGTAGGATGAAGAGAGGAAGAAAACTCTTAATGATACTCTTAGGGAGAGAAAATGACCTTATATTCTCTAGAGTTACTTAGATTCATAACTATGAGCAGGATCAGATGGCTCCATCAATGGTGAGGTAGGTGGACCCATCAAGTACCAACTCAGAAGGAGACATAATTGATAGGGAGTCATCCCTTAGGATCTAGTAGGGAGGAGCAACCTCCCACAAAATTTCATAGGATATCAGACTTCAGAGTAGGTCAGTAGATGAAAAGGGAGTAGATGGATAAATAGATTGTACATAATTATAGTGAGTCAAGTTCCATAAGGAGCATGCAGACTCAAAGTGAGCCTCATATGAGAAATAGTTAGTTGGTTCAGAGGGAGAGCTGATCATTTATATGGAGTTCTCCCTTAGGTTCAAGTGGGAGAAATACATCTTTCAGGACTCACAAATAGGTTTCATTAGTTGATGAGGCCAGATAGAAACTTCATAGGCAAGAGTATTCTGGGATATGTGAGACCTACTATGAGGATCCACTTATTTCAGTAGTTTTTTCTATAGTGACAGAGGAGGCAAACTATTAGAAGGACTGGGGTATGGGTTTTTCCTCAATCAAAGAAGGATAAATCAATGAGGAAGACTGGAAAATAGGGTTTTCTTCAGTAATAGAGGGAGTTGACCTTGGAGTTCAAAATGGATTATTTTGGCCAAGTGTACTATTTCTTGTGATTAGAGATGTGACAAAGGCCATATGAGATCATCCTCAAGTCAGGGATACTGATGAGGTTCAATATGATGGAATACAAGTCCATGGCTAAACCTATGGAGAAAAATATGAATAAGTTGAGTGATTCTGCTTCAGATTCATAATATTTGGTGGATCCAACAATGTACATGAAATGGATTCGATCCTTGATGTACCTAGTTAACCCCATGCTAGATATTTTCTTTGCATAGAGTACCCTTAGCCGGTATTTGGTTGAATCCAAGGTAGTTCCATTGGGTTGCATTGAAGCATGTGCTGAGGTACCAACATGGTACAATTGGATATGGTTTGTCTCAAGTGGTGAAGTGAGGCTACATGGATATACAAATTCTTATTGGGAAGGGAGTAAAGTAATCTATGGCCACAATAATATGTTGGTTCCCCCTAGCTGAAGCTAGGTTACAACCCATAAAATATACCCCCAACTTGGTGAAGGGACTGATGGTAATGAATGGGTTAAGAGAGGTTGGGTGCGAGCACATTTTTCGAGCGAACACCTGGAAATGGTGATACTTCTTGACCTCTTCAACACAATCTTTAAAAATTGAAGGCCAAAAATAACCGACTCGCAATATTTTTTGGGTTGTTKCAAGACCGAATAAATGACCACCACAAGGCCCACTATGATAGTCATTGAGAACATAATCATCTTCCTCATGGGTCAATAAATGACATWAAATATTATCTACTCCTCGACAATACAAAGTGTCACCAATGGTAAGGTAGTTTTTAGCCTACTGATGCATACATCGTTGATCATCTMTGGACAAATGWWAGGGTAGATTCATGGTTTGAATATAMATTATAATGTMTCCATAACAGGGGTCCAAGAAYGAGATAAGGAATATGTGTTCATATGCGAATGAATCGTCATGAAAAATGTTCTCATCTAGTCGAGGGAAATCTGATATCAACTCGACAAAAACTAGTGATTTCTTAGACTTTGTCGAAGTGAAATCGAGATCAAATTATTGCAAAATAAAAATCCACTTATTTTATTTCCCCTCTATGATATGCCTAGTGAGGACACATTTAAAGGGATTGATATCTGCAACTACAATTGTTTTGAAAAGTAAAATATAATGTCGTAATCTTTGAACTGCCTGTACGATGACCAAGGTTAGTTTCTCTACGTGAGAGMATTTAAGTTCAGGGCCAACTAGGTTTCTATTGATATAGTAGACAATGTGGTCATGGAGTTTATCCTCCTCCTAAACTAGAACCATACCAACTTTGCCTTCAAATGCAGTGATATAAAGCAAATAATCTCTACTRTAGTCTGGAGGTTGCAACAGAGGTGTCGATACCAAGGATTTATTAAGAGAATCAAAATATTATTAGGCTTGCTCARCCCATATAAACATAGTATCCTTCTTCAAAAGACACATGAAATCCTTAGTTAAATTGGCATAGTTAACTATGAACCGACACAGAAAATTAGCCTTCCCATGTAAACCTTGAAGTTGTCAAATTTTGCGCAGGGGATGAAATTAAAGTATTGCCTCAATGTTCATAGGATCTACAATGATCCCATGCATAGACACTAAGAATCCTAAAATACAACCAAACCTAATGAAGAAGATGCGCTTTTGAGGGTTCAACTGAGTGAGATACTAACGATGTCTCTCAAATACTAATCAAAGGTGAGTGGAGTGATCTACTCTCTTGTGAGAGTGAGTAGCAAGATCATCTAGGTAAGCTTTGGCAATATTCTTGAGATCGTGAAAAACAAAGGTCATGGCATGTTGGAAGGTTGCTCTGACATTTTAAGGTCAAAAGGCATTTTCTGGTATGAAAAAGTACCCAAAGGACAAATAAATGCCATGTTATGTTGATCCTCGGGTTTGATTTGAATTTTATTATACCCGAAAAATTCATCCATAAAAGAAAATACTTCTCTTCCCACGCACTCATTAAGAATATGGTCAATGGAAGGAGTAGGGAAGTTATCTTTAGGACAAGAATTTATCGAAAATCCATACATACATGGATGGTTCCTTGTTTTTTATTCACGGGACCAAGGTTGGACACCCATTCAGTCAAGGGAACCGAGTAGATGAAACCAACATTAAGTATCTCCTCTACCTTTTCCTTAATAGTAGAGGCCTTCTTAGGATTAACAACTCTAAGGTGTTGTCGAATAGGTCTCACATTTGGATATCTCTTAATCTCATGTTCGACAATGTTTGGGTCGATCCTTGGTAGTCATTCATATGACCAAGTGAATACATCACAAAATTATTTGAAGACATTGGTGTAGATCTGAATTTCTTCAGGAGAACAATCCACATTTATATATACTTTCTCAATTTTTCTAGGAATTCGAGAGATTTCGATTGTGAAAGTAGGATAAATATTCTACATGTTTCCTTTGGCATAAATACCATGCATATCCAATGGAACCACAATGTAACCAACCATCTCACTCAAGGTAGATCTAAATTCATCATGTTCGATCCTAACAAGATCTGGGAGGAAATAGGAGTGATGATGCATATCGTCCCAAGGCCTATCAGGACCATACATGGCCTCTAAGATGGAATCATCCAAGGGTAAATTATCATTGAGGAAATCATGCGAAAAATAGTATTGGAAAGCCCATATGGGCTCTAGAACATGATCCACCTCGTCCATCTATGAGGAGAAAGGATCCAGGTTAGGAGTAGCATCAAGAATAGACTGATACACAACTTCTTCCTATGATAGTGGCATTACCATCCAAATGTGCAACTAGCCTTCATAAGACATAGTCGGGGAAGGTAGGGTCCAAGTGTCGTTGAAATACGAAGTATGAAAAGGGAAGGACCTCATGAGAGAGGAATACAAAATCAAAGCTACCCATGATAGAGGAATCCATTACAACACCAACATCCTTAGTTTCATGCTAAGAATTTTCAATCACACGGATTGAGGGTCCTGCTGATGCATTAGGACTAACATGCACAAAGGAGAATTGATCAATCGTCACTATTTTACCTTGGTGAGGAAAACATAAAGTGCTGAAAATGGAAGACATGACTATTGTCATGGAATAAGTCCAATTATGCCCTAGTATTAAATTATAGTCAAGGGGCACATCAACCACCTCGACGCCAACCTCCACTATCTTTCCATCTAACTGTATTGGAAAAGAGGGAAGCATTTTCTGGGTTTGAAACGAACGCCCATCAAATTCTATTATCATAGTCATATATTGGGATAGAGTCTGAGAGCCAATGGATTTCCAACAGGTTAGGGACATCACGCACGTTGCAACACCTTCATCAATTACAATGTGTTTGATGGTAATTTCTGTGTACTCCACATGGATTTGAAAAGCCACGTGGTAATATAAGTGAGGCCTAACAACTGTGACATCAAAATTAATAACCTTTGAGCCAATCAATGATATGCAGCCAATCTTAGTAGCAACATAAAGTAGGGGAAGCACCAACAATTAGTTTTTTATAATTTCTTTTAATATCAAACAAACAAAATCAATTAATGAGAAGTACATTTTACCCTAAAGGATCCATGCCATGCATAGGTGTTAAGGCAGATCCCTTGTATCGAATGCACCATTGCTATGAGAAATAGATAATAATGACCTTCAATGATGATGCCTTTGATGTATGGATACCTCGACATATTGGTAAGAGTATTTCATGTGACTCTATTCCCATAAGGGTTTTCAAGAAGAGTAAAGTTGTATGAAATATTTCCACAAGAAAGGTTTGGTAGAATATTTGTACATTAGATATTTCCAACCCTTGCACTACCTCAACCATACTATCACTGGCTTGGATCAATGATGGGTAATAACTTGTGATCCTTGATTTCTAGGTATTTGAAAGATATACATTTGAAAGTAGGGGAGGCAATAGTCACTAGAAAGATATTCTTGCCCATTATATTAAACATAATGAGTGTGGGATAAATTTTATAATGTGTAGAAATACTTAACAAGCCAACACCATATTAGATCACATAATTAGAAAACACTTGTGCATGAAATTCCCAATTGAAACACAAAAATTATGTCCACAAAATAAGTTAGTGTACAATCTTAATCAATAGATATTCCCAGAACCTTAAAGATAAAAATTTCCATGGAAAACCACATTGTTTTTCTCAAATACTACCAGAAAACCTCAAATTGAAATAAAGATAAAAATTTCCATAAAAAACCAGATTGTTTTTTTCAAATACTACCATAAAAACTCAAATTGAAATAAATTACCATATATTTATTTACCACCATTTGGATTATAGTTAATTTATCTTTACAACAATTCCATCCTTTCATTCATTCATTTTTTTAATCTTTATTTGGTATTAGGAACTCAAAATAATATTTCACATGAAGCACCTATGGGCTGAGAAAAAGCTAGAAACCTTGCAAAAGAGACATAATTCTCAGAGAGCATAAAGAATAGAAAAATACAACGTAGAGACAATTGGATCATCTCCACTAAGGTCCCCATGGATCATTTTTTATATGAAAGGAATTAGAGAATTCAATAGGAAAAAGGAAATGACAAGCATAATGGTTTCTATGAGAAGTGCAATGGCCACTATGCCCATGGACTTGAACTAGGTACGTCTTAGTCCTAAGGTCTGTACCTGATTGCTAAAGGGAAACACTAGGCCACCTATTAGTTTAGAATGTTTTCTTCTTTTAAATTTTTTTGGTTGGTTAGAGAGTTATTCTATCAAGACGAAGGCAAGGTTGGGATGGTAGAACGATATGAATGGGGGCCCTCCTTGGTGGATGTCACACTAATGATAGACCAGTGAAATAACATAAAAAATGGAAACAACAAACTACTAAATGAATAATCTATTGTAAGAAGTTAAATACTTAAAATATCATTTCAAGACATCAAACATGTATCAAAACGCAATAAATCCCACAGGTTGTAGAAAACAAATATTCACCAAAGCATTAGTTGTTTAATAGATTGCATATTAATAAAAATAAGTCATACAATAGCTGAAAGGAAATGAAATGTACATTGCACAAATACAAAATTGTATTCAAGATAAGAATGAAAACACATGAAGAGTTGAATGAAACATTGTCATCAAAAGTATGTTCACTGGGTAGAGAGATTTAATCCATGCATAAAATGGGTCCAACCAATCTGTTGTATTGTTATTMTTTCCTCAAAAAATTCGACCCTAACAATATCCAAAAAMTCACYATTTAAAAGAGTTGCAGAGGCTCTCGTATTTAGGGGACTGAGACCTAATTTTAGGGAACTGTTCGTAAATCAAATAATTAACTTCACTAAGACACTATACTTATTCAACAAGAGTGGTTCTTATCACACAAAAAAGACCACTCTTGCATATAATCTAGGAAACTACTGGAATTAATCAAATAAAACTACTATTGTCTCTGCAACATAAATGATGCATATGCTGGAGGAAATGAGTGGCCAAAATAGGCCTCAAAGTGACAGAGTAGAGCTTTGTGTTGAACGATGGCATGTCTGGGAGTAGTTAGAGGCCACTAGAGATAACCAGCTACATGAGAAGAGTTTGCTGAAGTGTTTCTGGAACTAATCTACGTCAACCTGTGACTGAGACTTGACTCTCTGTTTATGCCTGAGCTTTCAAAAGCCAAGCGCACTCTGTATTTACCCCGTCAACTACCATCTATACTTGTGAAATAGCTTTGCTGGAATGGTTGTCATCCTATCGGGAATGAGGGGAGACGTGATGAATGGATGCGAAGGATATAGCTGGCGCGTAGGGATAAGAGGAGTAGATAGGTTGGGAAGTGAGTGGAGGACATGTGGAGAAAGGCGAGAGGAGGCGATATTGAAAAAAAACCCAGGAGGAACTCGGAGGTGGGGGTAGGTGATAAACAGATTACATACAGGGGGGTTCCGAGTTGTTGAGGAGCCACCATGTTAGGTAGGGCCCATGATGGGAAAACTACTTACTCATACCCCCCCCCACCATTAAAGGTAGAATGGTCGAGGGGGGGTCTGAGTTGTGATAAGGACCATTGATATGAAGAGGAGGGCCACCACCGATGGAGATCAGTGTGGGGGTTAATGGAGGACAAGTGTTAGGTGGTGAGAGGAGTGAGAGTAGTGAGTGGGATGAGAGGAGGTGATGTGGAGGTGACATAGTGATCTGATGTCATTCAAGCATGTGATTGCGAGATCTGTTGAGGGTGGTTTGGATCCAGACCACCTTTCGGCCCGCAATCCACCATAAGTTGCCACGTACCCTTCCTTAAATACCATGTTTCCAATTATGGGACTGCTTAGGAAAATTAACGCTCGAGCAGTTTACGTTCCTGCAATGAATTGTGACCATCGATCTGATGACGATCTGTGATTCAGGTGATACTGAACTGCTACAAGGATCGACATTTATCGTGACTAAGGATCAATGGTCCAGATTCACCTTGGACCCTTGGGTTTCGGAAGTTGGAATGTGGAACATGAAAATCTCCCAAAGGAAAATCTCTGAGTTACATGGTTGTTGGGCTCTAAAGATGTCCTAAAAACAACCTCTATGCATCAACCAAAGGTAGGCACTATCACAAGCATTTTACTTGTCTCCTACATAGGTTCTTACCTTCCGTTTTCAATACCCAGCCTCCAAAGATGCAACACCTGTAAAGGAACAACAATCGTAAAGGGAACGACAGTTGTTCTATTCAAAGAAACAACATGACCTGCAAAAGGAACAACAATCATAAAGGGAATAACAGTTGTTCTATTCAAAGGAAAAACATGACCTGCAAAAGGAACAACAGTCGGAACAAAAGGAACAACAGTCGTTACATTGGGTTGAACCAATGTTGAATTAATTGCATTGTAGTATTTATCCAACTATATAATTTATTAACCCAGGGTTCGTAAACTGACAAAGAACACACAAATTATATGCAAGATTGAAGCATGATTAATGTAATCTAATGTTTAATCTACAACTGAAATTGAATCATTAATCTAACACACAACTGAAATAGAATCATTAATCTAACACATGATTTGGAATTGAATTAATCTAGTTGCATAAATGAAATTAATCTAGGAATGAGAAATTGCATGAAGTAATTAATCTAGAAATGGAGAACTACATGAAGGAAAAGCAAGTACAACATGTGAAGAGTTGAATAACACAAAAACATATGTGAGCTCACACCAATGAAACAATCTTCTATTATAATAACCAAATCAATCTTCATAACAAAATAATAAAAGCATGAAAACCAAAACCATGAATCAAATTTAAGAATCCCTTTCTCTTTCGAATCCTAATGACTACTCTGATTCTAATTACATAATCTAACTGAATCCTCTAATTCCTCTTCTACTTGAATCCTCATGAAGAGAGAGCACTCTCTTTTATACATGAGAGCCTTGAAGATAAGATAACCATCTCATTATTACATATCCACTTTTCTCTCAACCTATTTTCTATTATTAGAAAATATAATCCCTTCAAATCCTCACACATATCTCTCATATATATTGAATAAGATATTCCAACCAAATCTCCACGATCTTCTCCTTGGAATGGGCTTGAATTATCTCCTCAAATATTGAAATGGTGGAGGAAATATTTGAGAAGTCCTTTTGAATTAATCCTTCTCATATTCCTACACATTACAAAGCTCACACATATTTGAGATATATATAAAAACATGTTGATTTTCTAACATTTAATCACAAATTCCTTTTAAATACTAAAATGAATAAAGTGGAGAACACTAAGGTGAAACCCAAGTATATTTATGGAAATGATATCGTGAAAGGTTAATGGGGCGATGAAATGTGAAGAATGATGAAGGGAAAGGTGGATGAGAATAGGACATTTCTGAGCCCCAACATACCCCCCAACTTAACTTGTTGCGTGTCCTCATGCAACCATGCATGGATCTTCTCAAGAAATTTTGAAATTTGGATGCTGGCTTTGGGTGATTATAATGAATGTTTCCAGGATGGGATTTACATGAGTAACAAATGCCATTTTCTTATGGTTGGTTCTTGTGTGAAAACCATGAATATAAAGAATGTTGGTTCTTGTGTTAACAACATTCATTTCATTTATTTGTTCTCTTGTTGTTATGATAATAATTTTCCCATAGTCTTACTGGAAAATATATGCTATAAGTGTGCATAAGGAAACATCATTGAGTATAAGAAAGCCCTTTTTTTGTATATTTGTGAATCATGCCAATATGTATATCAATGCTTATAAAACAAAGTGCAACATAGTATAGTTGGAAAATAAATCTTGGAAAATAACTGTTCATAAATGGTAAATGAGACGAAAAAAATTGAATAATGATGGTGGAAAAGTGGAGTGATGATAGTAAAAAATGTCCCTTACCCCCCAATTGAATTGGTTGCATGTCCTCATGCAATGTGGCATAAGTCATAGAAGTGAAAAGGAAAGGGACTTGGTGAAGGAATTTTCCAAATTATTCATTGCTAGCAGTTGAGGAATTACATGATTAAAGTTTAGAAAATAACATACCTCCACTTACCCAAAATGTTGATGAACTATGCAATAGGAATATGATTGATGCGATTGCTAGAGCATAGAAGATGTCGCTATTGTAGGATCATGTGAAAAGTGACTAGTGTTTTAGCTGCGACTATTATCTGCTGGATCAGAGAATGTGAAGTGGAGGGATCTGAACTGTTGTGGAATGAATCATGGAAAAGAGAAAGTGTGAAAGTGGAACTATAGTACTCTTATATAGATGTAGTCATGTTGTTGTAATTGCTGATAGAGTCATGAAAAGTGTATAGTCTTCACCCACTGCTAAACCTGATGGTACAATTCTAATCATGCGAATGAATGTGTTGATGTCGAGCATGAAAATAAGTCATTGGATTACCRACCAATGATGAATGTCGTTAACCAATGTGAGGAAACTCATCATTGATGTCAATGAGTGCCAAGGTACCTGAGTACATCTGGCGAAGTGTGAATGAATGAGTTGATGTCGAGCCACTTGCAAGATCTGATGATTAAGGGACATTGACGTATTCCCATGATTGTCAGTGAGAGAAATTGCCATTAAGGCATGCAAGCCTCCAGGTACTCAAAATGGACTCTAGTCTATATCCTAGATAATGTGTCGAGTTCGATGGGGCAAGACTTGTTGAAAGGTGGGCCTTAAGGAATCCTACATCAGTCAACATGAGTTCGGATAAAAAGAGTGGTAGGACTATAAATGAAAATATCCCAGTAGTAACAGTCTTTATGGCAAGGCAATGTAGTCATGGAAAGGGAGATGGATAATTTCATTGACAAGGAAAACTGAAAAAAACTAAAGAGATGTATGCGACTCAGAAATATAGGCGTGTGCGAAGTCATGAAGGATAAGTCAATGGAAGATGGGCTTCAACACAGGGATGAACAATCTTCTTTGAAGGAGAACTAGAGGAAGACATTTGTGGCGCAAATGGTTTTATGAATGGGTTTATGTGTAATTGCAAATGCCATGATGTGTAAGATGAGAATTAGCTCCTTCAAGAAGTCAATAAGACATGTCTTTTTCAAAAAAAATTGTGATTTTTGAAAATCACTTTAGCAGCAAGATGCGATTGCCCCCCCGCCTGAAAAAACTTAGTACAAATCCTGCATGAAAACTTGTGAGATGTTCGAAGAAAAACAAAACATGCAGAAAGAAGGACAAATGTGACAATGTAAATAAAAAATGCATTGTATACCTCTTGTTGTGATCATTGCGCGTGTGTTATTTTCATCGTTGCTTGCTTAGAGTAAAATTGCAAAAACATGTGTTCACTATTTTTTTCAAGAATTTATAAAAACATCCATTTGCAATGTTATTTATTTTTGTTGTTTTACTTTTTATAATTTGTTTTATCTTTTGTGAATTCTTTTTTTCCTTTTATCTTTTTATTTTTATTTTTATTTTATTTTATTTTATATTTATATTTATATTTTGTGTTTTTATGTTTATTATTTTTATGGTTAACCTAATTTTAATACATTATTTTTATATTATTTATTTTGTTTATAATAAAACGAAATATAATAATAATAATAATAATAAAACAATTTTTTTTATCTTTTATTATTATTTCTTTTATTATTTGTTTGTTATTATAATTATTTTATAATTAAACAAACATTTTTTATTTTATTTTTATTTATTTATTTTTTTTAACAAAAAACTAAAATAAAAAACAAATAATTTAAATCAATCAAACAAATTTAAACCAAAAAAGAAAAACAAATGAATTTGTTTTAAAACAAAAATAAAACAATATTTTTATAATGGCTATCACCATTCACCAACAGATTGCTCCTCGCCATAAAAGAAGTAATGCCCTATCTAGCTACCCATATAGAATATAAAGTTAACCAATTGTTAAAATGGCCAATTATCGTGGTTTGGGCGCATTCAATCCATTGAATGCACAGTGTTAGGGAGAAATAATTATTGCTGGAGCACGCCTATTTACCATTCTGCCTCTCCAGAGAGAACAATGTGTGTAAAAACATATCCAACCATCGCTACGTGAGAGGTCCTACGAAGTAAAAGTCGAGGCTCCGAAGCTTCTCCATAAATGGTCCCATCAAGATCTTGTAGTGAGACAAGATACAATATTGTTGACACTAAACATTCCCCTCCAGAATGATGATGGACACTCAATACTTGCAACTTTCCAGTTTTCCTTAAATTTTATTAGAATACCATTTTGAAATCCATATCATGTGCATCAAGTGTTACTTCTCCAACAACAACCATCTCTTGAAAGTTGTGGCTAAAATTTTCAGTGATTCTACTGAGCAGTCACACACAACTGGTGATTACTATTAGTTTTCGAAATGACATAGTTGGTGTGATCAATAACCAAAGCACCTAGGTATTCATCATAATAAACTCCATAGTCAACAACGATATCCATAATGAGATCAGAGGTTGTGGTGTCTATAGAAAGAATCAAATCATGGCCGGAATCAACGAAGTCCAAAATTGTAGACAAATCCAAGGAGGCCATCTGTAGTGCGATCTTGGGATCATGAATGGTCCCTGTCCCAACAAAAGTGTTTGAACAACAACAAGGATTTTCTGGTCAATGGTTTCGTGATCTATCTTACTGATAGCACCAATAGTCCTTGTTCCATCAACATCGAATTCAAGGGCCAGTTTAAGAGCTCAGAACAAAGATATTTTCGGTGCCTGTTATGCCGACACTACTACCAATAGAATTTCATTACTGTGTTTTGCATAGTCACTTGTCATTGAATCATCCACAATTTGTTGATCAAGTCTAGGCAAATCAATCATCATTAATGGTGGAGAAGTGTGTGCGCATAAGAGAAAGAGACTTCTCTAATAACCCTAGATTCTTCCACACAAAAGAATTTAGAAGTCGTCGATGCTTTTTAGAAAAATTTACAAATGTCACACCTGCCTCTGCATTTCTATATTGTGTAGCATCACTCACACTAGCATCATCTGGATCATGCTGCACAATAGTGGGTCCTAGCTGCAAATTCACACATGAAAAAAAATGCCTCTATAAATGGCAAAACCCTTTGTGTATCAGGAGGAAGAGGTGGTGCCATGGATGTTGCTGCAGCCTTCCTGCTTGATACAACAGAGAAATCAGAAATATTTCCCAATCGCAGTCTATTTCACTTATACAACTACTCAATCCTTGCCATAATGGATTAAGTGTTGCATTCCCTGGTTACAACAATAGCTTTCCAAGTGCGATTGAAATTTTCTGAACTCTTCTGATCATTATTAGTAGTTGACCTTTCATCTCCAATGTTGGCAATCAAAACCAATTGCCCAAGAATCCATTTCTCCACCCTGCCATCCTCGAGGTAGCCCAGTAGAGAGAACATTGGCATATAAGAAAACGCAAGCACACGACTTGTTGCACATGGTTAGAACTGTCGCCCTGATATAGTGTGACAGTTTAGAAATAATATCACCAAAAAATCTTCATCGATTCCCAACAAAAAAACTGTGAGATAATTGCTAGTATTACACAACCAAATGTAATTATCTCTTCTTCAAAATCCAGATATAAAAACACGGGCTACTTGAATAAAAACAAATATATATGGGACAGTTAAAATAATAGTTTTATCTCCTTCAAAGGATCACATTTGATTAAATATAGATTGGCAAGAATATGTTGAAAATCAAATTAATACGAAATCAATGAAAATGGGATTTAATCTGGCAACCTCCAACAAAAATTCTTTGTTCGGTCGAATATGAATCTAAAAACGAATTTCAAGGGATATGCTGAGAAAAAAATGGATCTGCTTACCTGGTCGATCCCTCTCAACATGAACTTACCTGCTCATTCCTTTAGTCAGTTATTCTAGTGCGCTTTTATCCTGTCTAGTTCTTCCATGCAATTCCATTTAACCTAGTGAAGGTTGCGGATCTTCTTCAGCGTTGTTTTCTTTATTTACATTACAACTGTAAGTAATATGCAAGAAAATATTTTATGCACAGTGAAATAGAGAATTTTTTTTTAACCAAATTAATTAGGGTCTCATGCTAGTGAAGGCTGGTTGAAAAATGAGTTATTGATTTATTGCCTTCATCTTTGATTCCCTAATGAGGACATGTTGGTCAAAAAAATGAAACCTTAGACCTGCCTTTGTTCTCTGCATTTAGAATTTATGATATATTGTTTTGTTTATAGGTTGTTATAGGGGTGTAATTGCAG
>JASDQU010262102.1:0-11576 GCA_032191745.1 Picea mariana
AAGGCCACAGCTGGCCAAATGATTACTCACGACCCTGTGTGGATCATGTTTCTTGAATTTGATATGAACCAAATTTATATCTTTTAGGGCTATTGCCTCAGCCTTTGCATGCCCGAAGTCTAATAATGTATAGGTGTTTAAATGAACAGGAAAAGGTGGCCATACCTTTTTTGAAAACCCTTTCAGTTCTTTGCTTATACTGTCGATTACGGTTTGCCTGGCGATCTCGCGACAAGCCAGCCTGTCGGGTATAAGTAAGGGTAAAGCATGCGGAGGGACGGAAGCGCCAAAGACCCTGATGTATGAAAATTCTTTCTCCACATACCAATCAGCCACTATGCTTAGATTTGTTGTGATGTTATCTGATATTGTGGGTGGCAGATTACCGAAGATGGCAACATGCATCGGTACCATTACCCAATTGAAGATTCGTATATGAAATCCGAAGCCTTGTCCTCCCAAAGTTTAGAATGGTATACATGGACTGGCTCAGCATCCGATGGAGTCCATCTCCAATTCATCAAAGGAAAAGGCGTCATGGAACATACTGCGTCCATGAGGTATGCGGACATGAAAAATGCAGCAGCTTTTCTGCTCTCTTTCTGTTTTCGATATTTTGTAATCCGATTGGTCAGACTATCAGATAACTTTTTGGCCCAGTCGAAAGAAGAGCCTTCTGCTACTGAGTATATCAAGGGCACCCATTGGAGGAAAAAATGTGTGGTGTATTCCCTCCCGTACAATCTACAGGTCATCATCGGTATGTATTTGAACTGTGGTTCCAAAGAAGATATGGAATAAATTCCATTGTTGTCTACCCTGAACTTCGCTAGGTGTGAGACCCAATCCTTAATCAAATCAGATGAACTTTTCATGTATTGCTCGCATTCCTTCTGTTTAAAACCATCTAGAAACTCTGCACTGTACATGAAGTCTAATGTCGGTGGTAATTTGTACATCGGCTGTAAGTTTTCTAGTCTAAAGGTCCCAACAATGACCTTATGCTCGTTGACGATGGTTCTGGTAGGGATGTCTACATGATCCATCACCCATCGGATCATTTCATAGTAAGGCAGAAGGTGTGGCCTGGCCGCTACTTTGTGCATATCTGCCTGGATTGTAACTTAGCTCTTCTGCAATAAAAATGCGTATACATATAGAAGTTAGCTTACTGAGAAAAACTTCTCTGTGCGGTATAGAAATGAACTTTATGAATAAAATAGGAAGCAAAAGATCTATATCTTCGAACATTTAACACATCGATGTCCTTACGAACAGAACGGTCCAATCATATTTAGATACAGATTTTGGCAATAAAAACCATATCCTTACTTTGTCATTTCGCCTTATTTTCAATTAATGCCATAAAATTCGACGGTTCATGGGACAAGCTAGCGCAAGGAACATTTGAAATTACCTTGTAAATTGTGCATTATTATCATTTGCATTAAACATTGATTATGGTGGGCTTGACTTCCTTAATCAGGATTTAAATCAATCATTTTGGCGTTCTCCGTATCGAGACTTTCAACTCTAACCTTTCGACCCTCTAAAACCCGAGATTGCGATGATTATACTTAATTAAGCAAAGACGTAACTAGGATTAAGTGTTTTAATTGATTACGCTTTAAATTATATCGCGACTTCGCGGCTCGGAACTTCAAAGGTATTGTTTCTGGGAGGAAAGTATGTCGAGTCGCGAAATCCCGAGGAGCTTAAATCATGGTCAAGACTAATCAACCTTGACTCTAACCCGAGTTACTTAGGTAAAAGTTTCGTGGCTTCGTCTTTCAGAGTTTTAGCGGTAATGTTTTAGGAGAGATTGAACGCTGAGATGCGAAATCCCGACAGCATTTGACTGGGGTTTACATGGTCCCACTCTTAGATTTCTCCTGAGGTAAGCTTTTGAAACTTTTTGCGACCTCGCACATCGGGGTTTGTAAATCTTGTGACTTGTAACTCCTGAAGAGTGATATTCTAAGGTACGAAGAGAAAAAACCTTCGTTTAACGATAAAAGTGGTAACTTATGAAACATCACATCTCCTGCTATTTCGCATGTCGAGACTACTGAGATTTTCAGTAGGTGAATGTCACGAAGCGAAAAAGAACTTAAGAACCGACATTTTACCTTTAAAATAGATTTGAACCAAATGAAAAAGGCGGCTCCAACATAGGATCCAACTAGGGATCTCGTTTCCCTATGAGGCGGGAAGAATAGTAGACCACGTGCTTGTATTGGGTAAATGGAGTCACTGGTTTCACTTCTGTGAAACTTGCTTTAGGGAAAAGATAAACAGAGGGAGGAAAAGATTTTTGTCATTTACTGTTGTAAGGCTTTTCAATACTCAAATATATTTCTCACTCAGCTACAGTCCCTTTCGTGAATTTCTCTTTCTCTTTACTGAGTTTAGGTTTGCATTAGGACAAATCAAAAAAGTTCTAGGAAATCCAACAGATCTTTGCAGTTTTTTGGCTTACATCCCACGAAATTTATGGTGTTTTTTAATCGGGGAGTCTCGTCTGGACTTAGGATGTGGATCCGGTCTCGAGAAAGTTGATTACCAGAGTCGAGTGATATTCATGTATAACAGCCTTACAGATATCTCAGATATTGCTTCACTACCAGCGGGCCTGTTCAGTACCCCGGTGAAGTTATCTGCCCCTTTTTTGTTGAATTTCCTTTCACCACTTCGAAATGTATTTATGCATTTAAATGCTGGGACAAGGGAAATCATTTCTGAATTTCCTTTCATCGTCTCTTCAGACTAGATGTACAATTAGATATGACTTTCCTTTCATCATCTGTCTTATAATTTTCTTTTTAGAAAACGAAGCGCAGGCAATCAGATTGTATGAGGGGTGATATCTGCGTAATATTTTGCAATGTAGGTCTGTCAACTTACTTTGATTACTCGGTGCCAACCTTCCTTTGACTTTCACACCACCTTGGGTCTGCAGGGAGAAAAAGGGGAAACATTTTTCTGGGGGTTTTCCTTTGAGTAAGCCTTAACCATTCAAAACTATTGAAAAACCTAGAAAAGTCAGGATCCACCTACGCATAACTTGTTTAGTAAGAGACCGAGGAGCTATGAAGACCAGCCTTCTTTCCAAAACATGCTTACAGCTTTCAAAGTTTAAACATAATCTCTTCTCCCTACGTATATAAATCTGAAAAGACATTTGGCATTTTTAAGAAGACAAATCTAAGGACCGAAAGAAAGGTGACAGACAGATGTTTTTATGTTGAGGGGCAGGGGTTGAAAATTAAAACCGTTTTTTTGAAAACCCTTCCCCAAAGATGCTTCACTTTCTGTTTGTTTTAACTACCAGAAAGTAACTGTACTTTTTAATAATCAATTAAGTGAGAACATTAGATTTATGGGGCCTTTATGATGTTTTTGGAGATCTTTCCTTTCTTAAGAAATAGAATTTTCAAGAGTTCGTGCCTTTACCTTACCATTTTTAAAATAATCGAAAACCTTTTCTGTCACCTATTTTCGGCGAATGTAAATCTTCGATACATGACCTTCTGTTTTCTCCATTCATTCGTTTAGTTTGCAAACCGAAATCCTGTAAACACAAAGAGTGTCCTTTTAAAAAAAGTTGAATGTATTTGAAAACCATGTATCTCTATTTATATTGACCTAAAAAAATAAAAATTGAAAACTTACCTCAAGGGAATCATGAAATAGAAAGCAAATACAAACCAGTATATACAATGGAAAACCTTGGAGAACTAATTATGTCATGTAGTGTTTTAGATAACCCCTGTTGACAGGGGCATTGAAGATTTTACCATCCATATTTTCTAATAAAAATGATTTTTTTCCTTCGGAAGTTGCGACTCTAAATGGTCCATACCAAATATGATCGAATTTACCATGTTTCACCGAATCTTCCTTCCTAGAATCCCATCTTAAGACCAAATCTCCTGGAAGAAACTCTCTGTCTTTTGTCTTACAGTCAAATAGCGTTTTCATGTCGTCTTGATATTTTTTCAATCTTTCGTCCACCTCGACCTTGTGTTGTTGTAATTCAATCAGCTGATTTATTCTCCTTGTGACGTGGTTTTGTTCTTCTTTCTCATCTTGCCATAGTTTCATCAGGGGAGCACTAAGTTTATAGGTAATACCACGTCAGTCTCGTATACCATCTGGAAAGGAAAAAAACCGATGGATTTTTTTGTGCCAATCCGATTTGCCCATAGTGCATATTTTAGATGTATATGGTAGGATCTCTTGTTCTCGTTCAATACTTTCTTAATTATGTTGATCAGACTCTTGTTTGAAGACTCGACCAGTCCATTTCCTTGGGGATAATATGTCGTAGAATGGTCGAGTACAATATTGTAGTTTTGGCAATAACTGATCATAGCCATAGATTTAAAAGCCTGAGCATTATCTGTTACTATCTTTTGGGGGCAGCCGAATCTAGATAAAATATTTTCTTCTAGGAAATCTATTACCACTGAATCTGTAGCCCTCATGGTAGGAATATCCTCTACCCATTTAGTAAAGTAATATGTGGCGGTTAGGATCCATTTGTGTTGAGCGCTGGAATGGGGGTTAATTTCGCCTATAAAATCCAGTCCCCACTGCTAAAAAGGAGCCTCTGTTTTGACTGGAACTAAAGGTAGTACTGGGAGTTTATGCTTGCCTGCGAATAGTTGGCAAGGGTCGCAAACCCTGACTTTTGCATTTACATCCGAGAAAAGTTTAGGCCAATAATACCCTGCCCTCAAGATTTTATAAGCTGTCGCTCTCCAAGTGTGATGTCCCCCACACACTCCTTCGTGGAATTCGCTTATGACCTTCTATGTTTCAGATTCAACCAAACAAACCAACAGGAAGCTAAGTGGGTCCTTCCAAAACATTTTACCCTCGGATATACAGTATTTGACTGCATGTAGTTTTAGCGTTCTGGCTTTGGATGGAGATAAATCACTTGGGCACTTTAAAGTCAGTAGGTAGGATACTATGTTTTTGTACCAGTCAAAGGATGTAAACTTCTCTTCGATCCTAACTTCACTTTTTTTTCTCATAGAGCTCGTTCATATCTTCATCTTCTCCACATCCATGTATACTATTTATGCCGAGGGCTCTGTAATTAGATTCAGCTAAGAGTTTAGCCAAACCTTGACCCTTTATCAGCTTCGTCGGCTTTATTTCTAGATCAAATTCTTGAATTTTTGTGAGCCACCGTCCCCTTCTGCCATCATTGTCAGGCTGCACTAGAATGTCTTTTACATAGCTAGTAGGTACATATGCGATTATCTTGGAATGCAATACATAAGTCCTAAAATCCTTTAATGCCTTTACCATAGCATATGCTTGTTTTTCTATTATATTGTATTTTAGTTCCGCGTCTCTGAGACTTTTGCTGAAAAAGGCTATCAGTTTTTCGAAACCCTCCTCATTTTTCTGGAGGAGCACTACAGCAATAGTGTGCTCGGAAGCGAATGAGAAAGTGATAAAATCCTTTAGATAGTCAGGGCTTGCTAGTACAGGTGCCTCGCTTATAACCCTCTTGATACGTGCAAACGATTCTTTGGCCTCTGCTATCCACTTTACCTCGCTATTTTTCTTTAATATACCTATGATTAATTTCACAATTTCAGCGAAGTTTGGAATAAACCTTCTCAAAAATTTTATCTTTCCTAAGAATAAATGGATTTCCTTTACATTTCTAGGAATATTTATTGTGTCTATAGCTTGAACCCTGCTGGGGTCAATTTTAATTCCGTCTCGGGACACAATATGGCCCAGGAGTTTACCTTCTCGCATGGTGAAGTGATACTTTTTAGGGTTTAAAGACAGACCGAACTTGCGTCATTTTTCGAAAGTCTATTTGAGATGTAGTAAATGATCTTCGTCAGACTTAGAAAAAACAGTTAAATCATCGAGGTAGATAACTACAAACTTGTCTCTTTCGCCGACGAAAGTGATATCCATAGCACACTGGAAAGTGGCACCTGCATTCATTAGACCAAAAGGCATTTTATAATACATGAATGTACCCCAGGGTGTAGTGAAAGTTGTTTTTTCTTTATATTGTTCGTTTACAGCAGTTTGATTGTACCCAGAGAAACCGTCGATCATAGACATCCTATTCGCTCTGACTACCTTTTCTAAGACGTGATCCATTTTAGGTAAAGGATAGTTGTCTTTTAGGGAAGATTTATTTAAATTTCTGAAATCAAAACACAGTCTAATCTCTCCACTCTTTTTTCTAACCGGCACCAGGTTTGCCACCCAATCGAAGTATCTCAGTGGTACTATAATTTTCACATCTAAAAGCTTCTTGACTTCTCTTTCGACTATAGGTAATAAGATAGGGTTAATTTGTCTAAGCTTTTGCCTAAAGGGTTTGATACCAAGCTTCAGAGGTATCTTGTGTTCGATCACGGTAGTGTCGTAGGTCCTAAGCTCTTCATAAGACCAAGCGAAAACATCTTTATATCGTGCAAGCAAATCTTTATACTTATTTTTCACCTCAGGAGGAAGATATTTTGATATTTTCACCATCATGGGTTCTTCTTTTGTCCCTATATCACAATCTTCAACCTCTTATGGTTGGGGTTGAAGAGTAGATTTTAAAGGCATGTCATTTTGATCGAAAAGTCTCTCCAAGGGGATTAGTCCCTTTGGAATTTGATTATTTTTTAAAACTAACATGCGATGGTTGGCAATTTTTTCTTGGAACTCCTGAGGGTCTTCTCCTTCTTGCATGATCCACATGTGATCACTTTGATTCTCTTGATCGATGTGGGTTTCAGAAAATTCACCCACTGCTTCGAGGAACTTTCTGATCTGTTCATCATCCTCAAAAACTTGCCAATGTTGTACGTTGTTCGGGATGGATGGTTTGTGCCTTACCTCTATATGTTATTTTAATTTAAAAGCCGTGGGGGGAGCGAAAGTCGAGGCTGCCTTGGCTAACGAATCGGCCTGCAAATTTTCGGCACGTGGTATGAAGTGGATATTTACAGACGAGAAGAAATTTTCCATTAGATCCCAGGAACAATTTCTATACGCTCTCAATCTCGGGTGTTTGGCCTGGTATTGTCGATTTATCTGTTTGACTATCAAGTCAGTGTCTCCATATACTTCCAGGTTCTTTATGTTCAGTTTCTTGGCAGCTTCCAATCCTAAAACTAAAGCTTCATATTCACATACATTGTTAGTGTAGTTTATATCCCATTGAAGCCTGTAAGAAAAAGGGATGACAAACCTATTTTCAGGTGCCACAAAAAGTACTCCTGCACTGGCTCCTTCACATGACAGAGCACCATCAAAAAACATTTTCCAGATCCCTGTACTATGCATATTTTCTTAATCTTTCTCGTCTATGCAGTTTTCTTCTGTGCAACTATCTATACCATCATCAAAAGACAAAATACAATTTCCTATATCTTGATCAGCAATGTAAACAGGAAAATTGTTAGGATTCTGAGGATCGCTCACGGTATAGGCTAACCTCATTTCCCTGTATAACCTAGTAAGTTGCCCACCAAATACAGGAATTGTGGCATAAGTCATGTCCAGTTGAATGGATCCCCCAAGTTTGGCTCCCCACGACCTTGATAACATTAATCCATATTTTGGGGGGATATCAGCAATAACTACATCCATCAGAACACTTTTGACTGGGACCTATGCAAGGGTGACTACTAAATCTTTTATCATACCTAATCACTTGACTCTTATTGAATCAAAAGAGTAGAGATCTTCGTAAGGTCGGGTGATCTTGAGGCCTAGTCTATCCATAATAGCTTTGGGCATCACATTATGTGAAGCTCCAGAATCTAGCATGCAGTTATGCAACAGTCGATCATGTACATTTAGGGTGATATAGAAAGGGGCAACAGTGTCTCTGATGCCCTCGAAATGTGGATCGAAAGTGATATTTGGCTTGTCATCTTCCAAATTTATTTCGTCTGATTGACTTTCTTGGTCCGAACAACCTATCACCTTGGTTATTTGTTTTCGATATGCAGGGTTTTTTGCTAATTCAACCAGCGGAATAGGTATTTTGATCCTATTTATTTCATTTTCGACACTAAAATCACCGCCACCTTTGTCCATTTCTCTGGTTTAAAACCTCGAACACTTTCTTCTCTAACTTATTTGTCTGAGCTGATTTATTACTCGTGATCTTAATTACCGGGGTTTGTGTATCGGCCATCTTGATCTCCTTTGTTTGGGTCTCAACCTCCTTCGTCTTTGGATCCAATAAGTCAGTCCCTTTAGATGTTTCGGTCTCCTTTGGGGTGGGTACATATACTTCACCTCTAGGGAGAATTTTCTTGGGTTGAGAAATCAACGCGGACTTGTTTTTAGACCTCAGGTTATACCTAGGTTGGACTTTAGCCATTATTGAATCAGTTACTTCTTGATGGTCTGAGACATATCTATTGTCTATGTCATCATATGCATCTGAGGGTTGATGTGTGCTTAAAGACTTATCATACTCTTATTTAGTTATATAAGGTTGAGTGCAGTCGTCACCCAAATTTGTCACATCTTCTTCCAGACCTTCAAAATCTTCCAGATCATTTCCTCCTATAAAATTTTCATTTTTTAAAGGGGTTTGAATTTTCTGATCTTCATTTTTAGTCTGCCTTTGTTGATTTTGAGGGTTGGGGTTTCTTCTGAATTCTCTTTTAACGAAAGGATCACTCTTGGATTGGTCTAGTTCCATTCTTGAAATCTTATTCGACAATTCTTTAATTACCCTAGCCATATCATCCATCTTGTCGCCTGTAGATCTATTAGATCCTGAGGGTCCCGCTTGTTCCATAAAATGGTTGGTTTCCATGTTCCTCGTTTCTATCCTAGCTTTCAACTTACCAGAGGCCATCATGTTGGACTCAATTTCTACAGCATCATCCTGCATTCGGGTTAAGGTAGCCCCCCACCTTTCTCTTAAGAGAAGGGCGAAGTCGGGTTCGAAAGTCCTGCAAAGGTTACTTTGGCTGCAGGTTGGGAGGGTTTGACTTCGGCTGGGATCTTATTATACAGTTTATTAAATATTTGGATAAATTCCATAACTGTTTATGAATTCCTTTTCTTTAAAGATCCGAACTCGGTTAGATAATATAAGTGGTCTTTTCTTTCACCCCATTGTCTAAGAAAGGCATCTTCTAAGGCATCGTAAGATAGAATAGACCCTGCGGGTAGGCTTCGAAACCAAGTTCGTACATGTCCTTCGAAATTTTGGACAAAAATCCTCGAATACACGTCTTCGTGTTCGAGACCTAGGATATCCGCGAACTGATCGAAGAAGTTTATATGTTCGGTTGCGGTCAAGTCTCCTTCTCCTGTAAACTTAGGTAAGTTTTTTATATAATTTTCAGGAAGGTCATGAAGAGGGACAGGTAGAACCAAAGGTGCATATCTTGCAGCCACTATAGCGAAAACTCTGGGAGGAGGGAGAGGCCCTTGGCCTCCTTCTCCTCCTGGAGCCCCACCACCTCCTAAAACTCCTCCACCTCCAAAAACCACTCCACCTCCTCCTCCGGCGATTACCATTAGTACTACTGGATAAGGAAACGGTGTATTGTACAGAGGGTTCTAGAACACTAAAAGCGAATCTTGAACTTCTTCGTGAGACAGGAAGGCCAAAGACGGGTGCTCGGAGACGCGAGGACTTGGCTCTTTGGATTTGCAGGAGACGTAATCAGGGGATCCCGTGGGTGTGAGATTTGAGTATATAATATACTCTTTGAGACTTGGTGATGTCGGGAAATCTGAAAGGAGAGTTGGCGGGATATCAACTGCTGATAAATTTACTGTCGGGCTTTTACCTTTGTGTCCGACAGAGGTTTTTGGAAGGATTTCATTTTTAACCACAGAGCTAAATAAAAATGAATTAGTGGTTTCAGGAGGTGTACTATGTGAATTTGAAGGTTCACAAGCACTTTTGGTATTGGGCTGAGGGTGTTTAAGCTGATAGACTGTAGTAGTCGGCTTAAGAGAACCTCTAGCTTTTAGTATTTTTTCGAGATCTGAAATAGGCATGGTCTGCTTGTTCTCTGGGTTTTGTCTGGTATTCCTTCGACCGAATGCCAGCTTACTTATACGTAGAGTTGCCAAGTGAAAGATAAGAAAATCCTTTTAGAAAGTGCTCACTATTTGTTCACTATCAAAGGGTGAAACTTGAAAATATGTCGTTCTTCCCAAGGAAAAGGTTTCGTAACTTCCTCCCCGGCAACGGCGCCAAAAAGATGTTGTTCCAGAGTCTGTACTTAAGGCTTTAAAAAGTACAGTGTCTAGGCATCCAAAAGTTAGTAAGATGTAAAAAGGGAGGAGGGTATACTTTCGGGAAAGGAAGCTAGGGTTGATTTCTAGGTTGTCGTTGCCTGGCTTCCAACTGTTCCTAGATGTTTATATCCCTTTCAATTGTAGCCCATGAACGTTCAAGTTCTACCCGGGTGTTGACCGTTTTAAGTATGGTGTCGAGGATATTTAAAGTGATATGGGTTTGATCTGTTAAACCGGGTTCAATATTGGGTTGTCTTACAACAGGGACAGTCATAGAGGAACAGAAAACTTAAAGAAATCCGAAAGTTTTTATGCTATATCAATTTGATTTTATAAAAGATAACTTTAGAAATCAATATTAAAAGCAAATTGCAAACCCAAGGCCTTTTTCCGTAACTGCGTTATATTGAAATAAATGGTGTATGAATTATGGAGAAAAACATTAAGCTGTCTATAGAATAAGGCTCCTATTGAGGGAGAATCTCACTCTGTGAGCAGAAGAAGAAAATAAGATAAGAAATGATCCGATGAAGCATAAAATATGACAACCTAAAGATTTACAGGTCTTGTAGCTACTAGTAGCCGATACAGAGGAAAACTGTAAACAATAGATAGCTAAATATTAATCACTACAGTAGAAGTTTTACTAAATTGCAATGCAACTTTCATCAGATATATATATGTGAAATAAGAATGAATATGAAATAACAGAGAGAACAAACTCATAACACAGTAGTGACGGAATTAGGAATCTCCGAATTGCTTTGTATTAAGTCTCGAAAAGAGACAATCTCTATTACAATTAATCAAAAAGGTCCAGCGTTTTTTCTTTCTTCAAAATGTATATTTATACAAATTTTTACGCACTGGAATCTCAATAGTTCCACAGGTTTTCGGTTACAATCAAAAGGAGTTGAAACGTTTCGTTTCTTTATCTCTGTTTTCATCTGGTACCCGAAACCTGCCTCTTTGCATGCTCCTTGCAAATAACGCACTTCTCCACCAGCTATGATATCAACTTAGATGGCTCGGCTTGACTATTTGCCTCAAAAATATAGCAGTCTTTCATCAATAGCGGCAGCTTTCCTTCCACCTGTTGATCTTTGGTATTGATAGAGCATAACAACATACTCAGTTCAATTAGCCATTTGTCTATTTGCACTATGTCTGTTTGAGCTATTTGTGATATTTCGGCTAATTCTCTTTCTTCATTTTCCTTGATATTTACCATATATTTAGCTGTATTGATTTGACCCAGTATCTCCATGCCACTTTCACCATCGGAACCCAAACAAAGCTCACTTAACAAGCCG
>JASDQU010262104.1:623-15634 GCA_032191745.1 Picea mariana
TTTCCTTCCTATTTTTGATACATTGTACTTTGAGGGGGGAGGGGGGGGGGTGGGGAATTCCCATGAGGCTTTCCTTCTTTCCTCACTTTTTCAATATTTCATTCTTATATGCATTGTAAAATGGGTACTTAACATGGACTTGGTTGTTGGGACCCATTCACCATTTACACCTTAGTAGTGTTCAGGGGGAGTGTTGGAGATATTACACACTCACCTAGGTAATTATTTTCAACAAGTAGTAGGAGGTCAATATGCAGGAAACACGACAACTCAAGATATTTTGCCCGTGAGACTATGGTGGCCTACCCTCCATAAGGACACTAAGGAGTTCTATTAGACCTGTGATGTATGTCAGAGAATTGGGAATCCTTCCAGGAGAGATGAAATTCATTTAGTACCAAAAGTGACGTTACAAGATTTTGATAAATGGTTAGTTGATTTTGTTGGACTGATTAATTCACCAATGAAAAGGTAAGGAGCGAGATACATCATTACTATGAAATACTACTTGACCAGATGAGATGAAGCATAACTTGTCAGAGATTGCAACGCGGAGACTGCTGCATGATTTATTTTTGAGAATGTAGTGACAATGTTTGGATGTCCGAGAATCTTTATGAGTGATCAGGGAACTCATTTTTTAATAAGACGATTATTGCGTTGACAAAGGAATTTCAGGTTCATCATCAAAAAGCACATCATATCACCCTCATGTGAATGGAGCAATGGAAGCCTTCAAAAAGATACTAGAGAATGTGCTGACAAAAGTATGCAATGTAAGTTGATATTACTAGGACCCAAGGATTCTAGAAGTGCTATGGGTGTATAGGAATAAAAGTAATAAGTTGAAAGGACAAACACCATTTAGATTAGTGTATTCCAGGAAGCAGTTATGCCTTTGAAATTCATTATGTCGAGTCTGTACATTTCCATTTTGACAAAGCTGATTGATTCTGGCACAATAGAAAGAATACTGTCATAGCTAGTAGAACTTGGGGAATACCATTTTTTCCTAGGATTCCATCAACAAGTTTAGAAAACACGCTAGAAATCCTGGCATGACATACACATTGAACAATATAAGTTCTAGTTAGAAGACCCGGTTTTTCTCTATGACATTAAGTTTTCACAGCACCCTGGAAATTTCACAATGCATTGGTTGGGTCCATATGTGATAAGCTTTGTGACAAAGGATGGTGTTATTCAGTTGGAGAAATTGAATGGGGAACCCATGGAAGGACTGGTGAATGGTATTCAACTAAAACTATATAATGATAACCGTGCTTCTACGCACTATCTTGACCGCACAGAATGTGTACTATAACACTTGTATAATAGTATTTGTATTATATAAAGAAAAAAAAAAGAATAAAAGAAACAAAAGAGTTTGAGGCAAGAGGCATAAGGTTGAAGTCATGCATAAGGTATTGTTCAAACAGTTAAACTAGTAAGGAGACAAACCAGAAAATGTCAGAGAGATGTAGAAAGAAGAAGGAATTGTGTGTAGGAAGGAGGATTATATTGTGACAAAGGTCTGTGCAGAGGGCGGGAAAAGTATTAAAGACCGTACATGATAGGACACACATTAAAGAGAAAACATGATGATGAGGTAGTGGAGACACATAGTACGGCAAGAGGATATTGACAGTTTGGAAAATATAACGTATGGTCTTTCGGAGGATATGAAGTTAATGAAGAGTTAGGGAAATAATTGAATGTGATTGCAAGTGGATTAGACTGCAAATTTGGGCACGAAGAAGAATGGAAACAACTGGCGACATGCTATAAAAGCATATGAGGGGTCGACATGAAAAAGTTGTTGTTTGAACATTCAGAAAGACAAAAAGAGTTGAGAGACTTTGATAGATATGAGAAAGTAAGTTGTAGAAGTTATTTAATTACAAAGAGAAATGGTGCCATTGAATATAGGATAATCCTCATCACACCAAAAGAAACAACACAACAAGAAAGCAACAGTGCTGGTGCAGGAACAAGTCCTGAGAATTAAAAAAATAGATCCAATATTAGAAAACTTTTCTGAAAAAGAAGTAAATACAACAAGAGGTGATCGAGGTGGATATTGATGGCCTCCAACCTCTTCCAACTGGCTTACATGCAATTTTCATCTTGGCAATTGTTTTCTAGATTTCAGGTCCTAAAATTCTAGGGATTTTTTGAGGACCTAAACAATGTTTTTTGGGCTTGCCACAATCACATTACAAACAAATTTAGAGTGATATGACAAAATGTGTATTCCTTAGATATACCTTTCCAATTGGATATCGTGCGCCTAAAACAAATATCATATGCAAAAGTTATGACCCCGGGAAGTTGATGTATCGACTTAACCCATCGGGGCCCACACGAATTTTGGTGCTTCATCTCCTAGGGTTAGGTTTTTGGATGTATAGGGTTTTATGATTACTTCTTGATGCTAAAAAGGCCTCAAGGCCTCATTTTAATGTGCTCAGGTGAATGCACGTAGCCTCCACATCTCTTTTTAGATATTAACTACCACCATTCGAGCAAGTTTATTTAATTCTATGTTTTATAGTTTCAATAGATTTCTTTATTGAATAGAAGTTAAGCTTCATTATATATTTGTTATTGTTCTCTATATTGTTGTGGTAATGTTATAGATATGTGTTAAACTTTGTTTCTCTCTTAAATCTGGATCAGTGGTATYAGAGCCGTCTTCTCTTCATTTTTTTCTCTGTTCATGTCCCCAACAAGGTTAGGGTATAATAAATTGGGACTCAAACCAGTTGATCCTTCACAACATTAGCCTTGCTRAACTCAATGAATTCCCATGGAGGAAGAAAAGAAAGACGATCAAGCAAGAGATCCATTTAAACTATGGCTCAAGGATGCCCTCACGTGATAGAGGAACAAGATGATGGATGATTTTGTGCAAATCCTTCGATTATTGCCAATAGGTGATGCATATTCCTCAAGCAGAGGTGCCACCACCTTCAAGGTACAAACCAATTTTGATATTCCTACATTTGAAGGTAAAATAGATGTATATGCTATAGAAAAATGGTTAAACCTTCTAAAAGGGTATTTTTCTATCCATAAATTTTCCGATAGAGAAAATATTACATTTGCACTCCTTAAGGCCGTCCCCCATGTCAAATATTGGTGGGAGACTTTCAATGAGAAAAAAGAAATAGAGGGATCTACATTATTTGTAGTTGCACCCACTTGGAGTTCTTTCAAGGATGCTATTAAGGAACAATACTTACTTGTCGGACCATACTATGGAATTAAAGGGATCAAATAGTGCTAGAGTTCACTAATGTCTTCCACAACTTGCGCACGAAGTTGGGGTATCAAATAATCTGAGCGACATATGGTGCTCAAGTATTGTGACAATATGCATAGATACATACATACATAAATGGAGTTTCTAGACATCTCGCCCTTGGGCGTGGCCTATCGATATGCCATCAAAATCGAGCATAAGCTTAAACAAAAGACACAACAGTTTGGGTCTACGAATCCCTCATAGTAGAAGCAGGGAAAATGAAACCCCAACTTGTAGAAAAAAGGACAAAGAAAGTATGGATAGCCTTAGGAAAACCAATCTAAACTAAAAACAAAGAAGGACAATGAGAAGACAAAGAAAGACACTAGGAAGTGGTGCGAGTTCCATAAGAGTCCCTAACATAACACCGCTGAATGTCGCTCAAAGAAGTCATTGGTGGCTCAGGTGAAAGCATATAAATTAGATGTGGGCTCTGACTCTGAGTTAGAACTAGGTCCAAGGTCCAACCCGGTGAACCCGATGAACCAGAGGAAGGTGAGCACCTCTTTCATTCAAAAATGTGGGTAAAGGTTACTTCGCTGCACTTCATTGTTGATAACGATAGCCAGAAGAATATCATCTGAGTGGAGATCATCAAGAAGTTGGATTTTTTGACAACACCACATTCACAACCATACACCATCAGATGGATCCTCCAAGGGAGCAATCTCTACTTCAACCAACAATGCCGCTTTCCCTATGACATCAATCTCTTCAAAGATGAGGTATTGTGAGATGTTGCCCCCCTTGAAGTTTGTGATGTTCTTTTGGGCCAACCTTATTTATGGAAATGTCATTTTGTATATGATTCTAGGCCTCGTAGTGTTATTATTACTTTGGACAAGAAATTGTACAGAATACCCAAGGTAGTCCCACCTACTTCCATTTCCTTGATCTTTTCCAAGAAATGCATGGAGGTCATCTCTCATACCGAGAAGTTTTTCTTCTTCATGATTCATTTTCAAATTGAGTGGAAGGTTGCAGTCACATCCATGGTCTCCATGGTAGGACTCTCTACACAACAAAAGAAAGTGGATAAGGTCATGGAAGAATACAAAGACATAGTCTTCTCACCTAGTGGAGTACCTCTGCATTGTTAGGTCAAGCATTCATTCGATATGACCCCAGGAACACTACTACCCAATGGGACAATCTATCTCCGCTCTCTGTCAAAAAATGAGGAAATCAAGTGCCATATCCAAGAGCTTCTTGAAAAGGGGCACATCTGACCAAGATCATCACCTTCTGGAAGCCCAATCATGCTTGTGCAGAAGAAAGACAGGACCTAGCGACTCTGCATTGATTACCCGGTTGTAAATAAAATGATTGTCAAGAATTGGTACCCAATTCCCCAAATTGACGATCTCCTTGACCAATGCAAGGGGGCCAAATAATTTAGTAATATTTTTTCTGAATTCCGGCTACTACTAGGTCCCAATAGAGCAGATCGATGTATGGAAGACTGCCTTCAAGTCCAAAGAAGGTCTTTTTGAATGTATGGTCATGCCCTTTGGCTTGAAAAATGCCCCAACAACTTTCATGAGGATGATGGATGATATCTTATGGCCTTTCACCAATTATTTTGTGGTGGTGTATTTGGATGACATCCTCATCTTCAAAAAGAGTTAGGCGGAACACTTGCAACATATTTAGTAGGTTCTGCACACTCTGCAACAACACAAGCTATATGCAAATTTGGAAAAATGCTCCTTCGACATGAACAAGGTCCAACACCTAGGCTACATTGATGATGATCATGGGGTGCATGTCAATCCAACCAAGATCCAGGTCATCCATGATTGGCCAGGCCTGGCCACACTCACTAAGATTCAAAGCTTCTTAGGCCTTTCCAATTTCTATTGCAGGTTCATGTTAGGATTTTACCACATTGCATGGGAGCTTAGACAAGTGACTAGGGGTGGTGGAAATAAAACAATTGTGTGGGTCTAGTTGCAACAAAAAGAGTTCGATGATTTGAAGCAACGCTTGTGCTCAACCCCGGTGCTCTCATCACCCGACTTGCAATAGCCTTTTGAGATTGAGACATATGCTTCAGACTATGTTGTGGGCATAATTCTCACTTAACATGGACATCCAGTGGCCTATCATAGTGATATGCTATCATATATCATCCGTAAGTACCCCACTTATGACAAAGAAATGTACTCCATTTTACAAGCCTGCTTCCAACAGAGGCATTACATTCTCGGGAATGAGACATTCATCCACACTGATCATAAGTCTTTGCAGTTCATGCAGACACAAGGAAAATTGCAGAATGACTACCATAAGAAGTGGTCCACATACTTGAAATAGTTCCATATCAACATCAAGTATAAGACAATGATCACCAACCATGTTGCAAACTACCTCAGTCGATATCTAGTTGAAACACTAACCACGGTGCTACACTCCTGCAGACATGATGCCTCCAGATGGCCCCAACTCTATTATAGTGATCCTAGCTTCACCACTACCTACCATATGCTGGGAAAAAACACAGTTTTCATTGATTTCATCTTTAGGACGAGTTTTTGTGCCATTTGGGCTATATCTTCATCCCATCAAGCGAGCAGGCGAAGCTGATTTGGGAAGATCACTAAAGTCGGATGGTAGGACACTTCAACATAGAAAAGACATTGGAAGTGCTACAAAAACATTTCTATTGGATGAAACTTCAACAGGATGTTAGGAAGTATATTAGGTCCTGCATGGCCTACACAATTTCCAAACCAACAATTAAGAAAAAAGGCATGTACACCCCTCTACATACTCTCGAAAGGCCTTGGGAGTCCATCTTGATGGACTACATGTCAGACCTTCCTTCAACCAAGCAGAGAAATGACTATGTTTTTGTGGTTTTTGATCGATTTTTCCAAGATGGCGATTATGGCTACCTGAAAGAAGAGCATCAGAATGGAGGCCACTACTAAGATCTTATTCGAATGAGTGTGGGTACATTTTGGAATAACACAAACCATTGTCTCATATCGGRACAACCGGTTCCTTAGCACATCCTGGTCGATCCTYTGGTCACGATTGGACACCAAGCTCACCAAATCYATGGCCTTCCACCCCCAAATGGATGGCTAAACTGAGGTTGTGAACATGATGATCATGCATATATTGTTCATGTACAATTCCAAGCATCTGCACACATGGGATGAGAGTCTTCCTTATGTTCATCATAGTTACAACATATYCATACATAGATCAACTGGCCATAGCTCCTTTCAGGTGGGGTTGGGATTTCAACCATTGAGTCCCATGGATGTTKCACTACCCCTTGCATCCACATAGGAAGAATCATCCCATTCTCAAATCAAAGCTGACAAARCCACCAAGTTCATTGAAAGAATCCAACACATCTGCCAACAGGTTCAATATATTTTGTAGAAGTTTAATTCCAAGTACAAGMATCACCACGATCAACAATGGGTGCCTCACAAGTTTCAGGTGGGTGATAAAGTTTGRTTKCATTTGTAGAAAKAACACCTTACAGGACCCCATCAAAATCTTCGTCCACTCTGCTATGGACCTTAGAACATAACCAAGGTTGTTGGTGACAATTCTTTTGAACTCAACATTCCCCCCTTCCCCGACTTGCACCCAATGTTTAATGTGGACCTCCTTCGACCATACTTTCCACCATTACTGGACACCTCAGAGATAGCAGAACAATTGGCACCGACATATCTCAACCCTGTCTACATGTAACATGCATCCACTGATTAGATTGTGGACACAAAGTTCAAGGGTAATCGCCAATAGAAGCTTCAACTTTATCGTGTTGTCAAAGTGGGGAAACTCCTACACCAAGGAAAGTGGTTCACCCGGGGCCAAATTCAGCAGAAATTTCCTCATTTGATGGGGGAACTCAACGAAATGGAGACTATTTCTTCCTAAGGGGGGATGATTGATCTAGGTGGATATCGGTGACCACCCACCTATTCCAACTGGCTCACATACAATTTTCATATTGACAATTGTTTTGTAGCTTTTCGAGTCCTAAATTTATGGGGGTCATTTTGAGGCCCTAAACAACGTTTTTTGGGCTTGCCACAGTCACACTGTGGACAAATTTAGAGTGTGAAAAAAAAATTTGTATTCCTCGAATATATATTTCCAACTGGCTATCGCGCACCTAAAATTAAGATCGTATGCAAAAGTTATCACCCCAAGAAGTTGATGTACCAACTTACCCCATCAGGGCCAACATGAATTTTGGCGCTTCACCTCCCAGTGTTAGGTTTTTTGATGTCTAGGGTTTTTTGATTACTTCTTGATGCTAAAAAGTACTGGAGGCCCCATTGTAATGTGATTAGGAAAATGGATGTAGCCTCCACATCTCTTCTTAGATATTAGCTACCACGATTCGAGCAAGATTGTTTCATTCTGTATTTTATAGTTTCAACATATTTCTTTATTGAATAGAAGTCAAGTTTCACTTTATCTCTATTATTGTTCTCTGAATATCTGTGTTAAATTTTGTTTCGCTCATAAATACAGATAAATATGTTAGAAAAATAGTGCAGAAGTAGACACAAGAACAAGAGAAGGATTAAGAAGTAGAACATGAACAGAAAGAACAAGGGAAGAAAACTCATTGAAAAACAAGAACCTGGGTATTGCAACATTTATGATACTTGTGAAACAAGAAAACTATCTACCCAGATTGAAGAAGAAATTTAAAAAGGATTTTTATGCTTATTCGACTCGATTACTACTTAGGAAGAATGCCTTAAGTTAGCATTCACCATGCAGATTACATGGGAAACATAAGCAAAAGAGAAGATTGTGACAACACAAGAGACTTTTGAAAATACCGTTGCGACACTGAAGGGAGTGAAGCAACATAATTGAGTGGCTCGGGACGAACCATAGGTGAGTGTTGGGGACTTGTTGGAGAAGGACATGTTGGGACTAGTTTGGGAATCATGTAGGAGCAAACTGCACGATAAGTCAGCTAAAGAGCAGCGCACACAAAAGAGCGGAAGGTAGTTAGCACATTTTCAACATTTAGCGCGCATGAAAGGAGGAGGTTAGTTAGGCGTTTTGGTCCATTTTGTAATGGGATAAGCCCTAATAAAAATGTATAAATATGTAAAATATTTTTAGGTAGAGGAGAGCTTTAGAGTGAGAATGAGTTAATTGTGTATCGTATGCATGAACGACAAGGGAATTTTGGGGTAGAAATGATATGTTATGTATGAGCGCAATGTGCACCTTTTGTAAGAGATGATGTTGAAAGATAATATATGAAGCCTTCCATTGTGGACATAGCCCATATTGGGTGGGCCATATTAAATATGGTGTCTATGTGATATTCTTTGATGTGTTTGTTTATTGTTCTGTTTATTGCACACACTTAAGGTATGTTGGGTAATATAAATATGTGATATGTTGTTATGGTTCTACACACATAATGAATGAATTTTAAGTAGAATTGTTAGAATGAATGCCTCCCTTCCCTTCATGATTGCATAAAATTAGTTCGTGCAGTCCCCATATATACCTCGGGTGAGGCTTGACCTGCTTGCTTGTGATGCCGAAAGGGTCAATATCTTAAGAGTTTTGTTGGTAAATTAATGTTGAACTCCGGGTATGCCCATTGTGCACCAACAATCAATCAAGGAACAATTGAGAGAATATAAAAATGATCTTTATGAGACCAATGGTGAAATTGATATTATCATTCTAAAAAGACAACTAGAGGATGATAGAAAAATTGAAGAAGTTATGACAAATAAGCTTACGTAAATGGAAGACATTTGTCATAATAAAGAATATGAAATTGTACATCTACAAAGGAACTGAATAAGACAATTACACAACTAAATACAAATTTGAAGTTTGAAAATAGTTCGATAGTCCTAGAAGATATTCTTAGTATCCAAAGATCACCACTTGACAAAACCGATCTTGGTTATGACAGTAGTCGGAAAAATATTGATGGAAGAGCAAATCATGTGATACTCGAAAAGAAAGAAATGACTCAAAACTATGCTAATGTGCTAAATATTTTCAACTGTAGTGGAAACACTTCTAAAACTACAAAAGACAATAGAAAGAATAAATATGTTCAATAAAAATATGCTCCTTTTTACAATAGAAATGATTTCAAAGAAATAGTTCAACCAAGAAGACCTCCCACAATAAGGTATCAATATATGTTTCTTGGTTTCTATTTCTGTTGTCATAATTTTTGGCACAAAGACATTAACTATAGAGCCAATGCAAGAAATGATTATCTAAGAAATAGAGATGCGTACAAGAATCCCAAGAACATTTTTTTGAGCAACATAAACAAAACATCTCAGGGATTTACTAATAGAAATTATAATTCATTTTCTTCACTGATGAAATTCAATGTTGAATGCTACAAGTGTAACAAATTTGGTCATAAAGCACATGAATGCAGAAGCATGCGAGAAACCACAAAAAAAACATGAAATAAAGCTTCATTTCTAAACATAAGGAAGAAAACACAAGCGTGTGGAAAAGAAAACCATATGAGAAAGAGAAGGAAGAAAACAACCTAGCCCTACATGTACAAAGAAAAAAAAATCAGTGGTACATTGACAATGGAAATTCCAAACAAATGATAGGTGATCAAAGAAGGTTCTTAGTTCTTAAAATGGAAAAAGGAGGTAATGTCAGCTTTGTAAATGATGTTTCTACCAAAATAATTGGAAAAGGAACAGCCGGGCTTGGAAATGAGAAAGCCAAAGAAGAAAATGTGTTGTTGATAGAAGACATGAAGCACAATCTTCTCAATGTTAGTGAAATGTGAGACTAAGGACATATTGTAGCCTTTGAATCTAAAAAATGTGAAATAAGAAAGAAAAAATTAGGAAGACTGGTTGCTACAATGCTCAAATCTCCTAACAACATATACATTTTGGATGAAATAAGAGGAGAGAAATGTTGCATGGGACAAATCAATAAAATATGGCTATGGCATAGAAGAATGGGACATATTCACTTTGATAATTTAGTAAAAATCAACAAGAGGTAGGTTGTCAGAGATATGCAACCAATTATAAAAACCTCAGATCCTATTTGTAAGCACTTCCAACATGGAAAGCATACCAGATCCACTTTCAAGACAAAGGAGCATTTGTAATACCGCTATGCCGAACCGTAATTGTAATGTAAATGTAAATGTACATATAGGCTAGTGAGCCGTGGGGTGTACAAGTTTTGGGTATAGTTTAGCGTGCATGCACCAAGGAAAGAGTGTGCGCCCATTTCATAGCTTTGCATTCACCCGAGTAAGTGCAAGAGGATTTCTATGCGTGCGAACCAATGAAAGAGTGCACAATGTTTCATAACTTTGCGTGAAAATGGGCAAGTGCACAAGGATTGCTTCAACGTGCACACTGGACCGTGTTTGTAGAAAGGATATTATTGGGGCCGAAGAGACTTTGTATACAAGTATATTGAGGCCATAGTGCTTATGTGGTTATTAGGTTGGAGAGCCTGGATTACGACAAAGTCCAGTGTACCTAATTTTTAAAATGTAATTGAAATAGGACATTAATAAAACATATCACTGTACATAGACCAATCAAATGAAAATAAACAGGGAGCTAAAATCCACTAGAATGGGAAAGGGGTGTGAATCTTAAAGGGAGTATTTTAATAATATTTCCAAAAGTATAATTATGGGATATGTATTTATCCTAAGTTCCTAAGGCATGGGAACGGGTCACCAAGTGAAGATAATTTAGATCTTAAGGTGACAAGTGTCTAGTTAAAATCATGCAAACATATTGTTGGGCCTTAGCATATTTCGGGGGATTCACTCATTCCTTCATCGTGCAGACCAAATTTCCTCTAGAAGGAATTCATATTTGGCTGTAACTTGCTGCCATCACATAACCCTATGCTTGGGAAGGCATGTGCATGATTGGAGAAGCGATTTGTTAGGCCTGTAAGAATTCTCTCTAGGTGAGAGAACTACTAGGAATTTTTTTCCCAAGGTGCAAAATTGCAGCTACACGGCTTTGAGACTTCCTATCCAGCCTATTGCTGAAGCTCTGGAAGGGAAGTAGAGTAGCTGAAGGACCGTTGAGTAGAGAAGGGGCACACTTGATGGGGTGGGACAGTCATGTAGGGACCGAGGGATTTTAGTCTATTTTTTGGGGTTGGCACCTTTGTTTGAGTGTTTTGAATGTGTATAGACCTTATCTTGTCTTAGGAATCCTTTTCCTAGGTGGAATTTTATCCCTAGCTTGTGGGTGACTTGTTGTTGAGAGTTTCTGAGTGGTAGAGTTTATGGTTGGGAGGAACATCTGAGGTCTATGCGTAGTTGGTGGATTACAACAAAAGATAAGTGTCTTCTTATGTGCATTATTCTCTAAGTAATGTGCATATACATGTTAAATATATTATGTGATACAATTGTATATATATTTGCGCGTGGATTATATATGTTGTAGAACTACATGTTTTTTGCATATGCAGGGCATGGGCCATGACAATTTAAATGTGTTGATATATTGTTTAACATGTGAATGCTTATGCTATTGTTTTTTATGTAATTGATACATAGTTATGCTGGGTTGTGCATATATTGTTAGTTCTACATAGATTTTGCAGATGTAGAGAGTGGTAGTTATTAAGTGTTTCCTGTTAGATAATTCAGTGGTAATGGTTATGGAATTCTGAGGCAAAGCTTGAATCGTCACAAGCACAAAGTGGTATTAGTCTATGCACGCGAATGAGATAGATCCATGTGCGTGCCATAGGAATGGTTGCATGCGTAGTTGTATTATGAGTTCTTTCTATTGTTATAGTCGCTATCTTGTTAAGTAACTTCAACAATAATCATATGGGTTCTAGCGCAAAGTTGAGGGACACTCGATGTGACCGACACAATGACGGTTGGAGATGCGTATATTTTCTAAGACAAAGTTGTTGAGCATGGTACAAGACCGATTACATGCACTAGGATAACGTAGTGGCACATAGCACAAGGCCATTCATGCATGTTGTTGGTTTCAACAAGTTTCTTCCACATAAGAAAGAATTKATATTAGAGCTTTATATAGTGAAGTTGCGGTGGTGGATACTTTACAATGTGGTAACGAGACTCAACTAGGAGGATGGATACATCACAAAGTGGTATCATAACTCAAATTTTGATGTGACATGGCCTTTGAGAAGAGCTCAAGACATTACAAAGTGKTATCAAAGCTCTTGGTTCAACACTAGACTTGTATGGGCTAGATATCCACATGAAGTTGGCGAGGCAGGAATTTTCATGATGGTCATGGGGTCACAAGCTGAAATTATGGAAAGATCAGCTGAGTGAAGAAAGGACTTGTGTGTGCTAAGTATTGGTGCACAATGTGTGCATACTAAATTTTTGCATTGCACGGTGCAAGACTTATGGTGCGTGGAAGATATCGGTGTGTGGAGTGTATGCACTGAATATTGGAACTACGGGGTATAGAATTAGTGGAGCACATGTAATATGGGAGTGCATTACATGCATGATGAATATGGACACCATGTAGAATTGATGGATGCATACATAATAATAGTGCATAAGACGTGTACATTGAATGCTGGTGATGCACAATGAGTGCGCATTGAATATGAGCACTACAAAAAGCATAATTATTGGCTTGTGCATAATGATGGTGCGCAGTGTGTGCACATGGAATATTGGCGCTCCGTGGGGCATGATTGGAGATGCACATTGAGTATTGGGTGTGAGGGTGCGTGGTGAATGTTTGTGTGACACAGAAAAAATATGTAATTGTGTGGAATATTGGTGCGCGATACAAAATTTTTGTGCACTAGATTATGATGCACAAAACCCAAAAGTTAAGCGTGCTAAACATTAGTTCCCTATATAAAGTTTTTCACACTGAATACTGGTGCACTATATGTGCACTTGGTATTGCATGTATAGAGAATGCGTGCATGATAGATATGGGTGTATAACACTAAATTGGTATACACACGAGCTTTGAAAGAAAGAAAAGAGAAAAAAGAGGAGGAAAAGTCCCGGACAAAGGAGTCCAAATATTCGTCCAGAATTTTGAATTAGGATTTTAAATTCACTAGGAATTAGAATAAAAGGATTCTGATACAATTATGGAATAGAATGTGCATATTATTTATGGTTTTCATAAATTATTTAGTCTAACAAATTTGGTTTCCTCAACATTTTGTAGATTTAAGAACAATTGATCAATACAGGATCAACACATATATCAGAAGCATGGAAGTTGCACAAAGAACCTACAACCATGAAGATGAGGTCAGAAGGATGTATGCAAATATAGGTGATGAGGGTACAGATTCAAATGGACATGGAGAAGCCAAGGAAGTAAACATGAGTTTGGTGAAGACCATAAGAAGTATTCCAAAGGATGTCCAAAGTTATAACGTTGATAATGATAGGCTTATGAAATCCAAGGATGAACAAGATGGCTTCATCATAAAGTTGCTACAAAGCTTGGACATAATTGAGAAAAAGATAGATAAGGATAATGAGTCAAGCAAATCGAGGAGACAAAAGTCTCATGATGAGATAAGAAAAAAAGGAAGCGTTGATAGACATCACCATCACTCTCTAAGACATTAAGATGGGAGAACACGTAGTAGTTCAGTCCCATCTACTATCAGGAAGCATAAGAGGAGGTCTGGGGTGGATGAGCTACAAGGAGAAATGAATAAGATTAAGCCTCCTTCTTTTGATGGTGAGCACAAGAAGGATGAAGATGTGGAGACTTGGTTGCTGACCATGAGAAAGTACTTTTAGTTACATAATTAATCTTCATAGGAAGAATGAATAATTTACATCTACAACACATTGATGAGAGAAAGGTTACTTGGAGGGAGTTTAGTATGTATTTTCAAAATAAATACTTAACCAAACGTTACTATGATAGGAAAATGAAGGAGTTCTTTGAACTCAAGMTTATAAGTATGAACATAGATGAGAATGAGAGGATATTTTAGAGCTACTAATGTGTGTTTCTTTCATAAAGGATGAATAGGTTCAGATTCTGAGGTACTTGAGTGGGCTTCCATCATTTATTAGTGATGCGATATAGTATGATGATCCCAAGGCATTGGAGGAAACTATAAGGAGAGCCAAGTGTCTTTATGATCAACATAGAGGAATACCCACTTACCAAAATTCTTGGGAAGACAATAAGAAAGGAAATATGGAGCAGAGGAAGAAGGGGGACAAACCACCATTCTTCATAAATAATTTTCAGGGACATCCAAGTCCCAAGGAGACCAGAATGATAGAGACAATGGGGCACAGACAAAGGAAACAACCATTGAAGTGTTTGAGTTGTGAGGGAGATCATATGTATAGATATTTTCCTCACAGAGGTGAAAAAGTGAGGACTATTCATAATATACAACAAAATGATACAATGGAGGACATGGGCAGAAATGTACCTAGGATCTACATAGCCCTGGATAACAAGAAAAATGAGTTTCAGTCACATATGATTGAAGTGTAAGGTAAGATAAAAAACCAACCCATTTCTATTTTAATTGATTCGAGAGCTATTCATAGTTATATAGATCCTAAGATGGTGGAAACATTTCAATTTCCAAAAATAAAGATGGGGAAACTTTGGTCGGTACAACTACCTATAGGAGAAAAAAGGAAAATTAATGAAATGGTTAAGCCCTGTCCAATGGACATAGATGGAATGAGCATAAA
>JASDQU010262105.1:0-12622 GCA_032191745.1 Picea mariana
GGAAGAAGTAGGGTGAAGTTATGATGTGGTAGTAGTGGGTACATGAATGATATTTCGAGAAAATTATTGAATTTATCATTTTTGACCACCTATTTCGACTAAGGGTTAACTCCATGTTCCATGAAGATATGTACCTAGTGGTACAACCATTTTGACAACTTTTTGCTCAACAAGGCAAATTTTGCCCCCGACATGCTTTTCTATGTAATCAGAATTTTCACTCCACTGTGTGGGATAATATTGTAATATGCAAGCATGAGTCAATTTTTTTCTAGTTTCCTAGTACTTTATCATTATGGAAGTCATTTCATCGAGCGGTTTTTTTCCTCATGTAATTAACCTTGCTTAGCTGCAATTTTAATTATCCCTGAGTTTTTCACTCACAATAATTCTCCAAAGTGATGAAAGGCATTCTAATGATCGAGCCCAAGGGTAACAAGGGTATAGGAGTTTTGTAAATGACCATTCTAAACATTTCCTATATTCTTGTGGAATTTCGTTAAGTTTTGATAGGATTTTTTAAATAATTAAAATTCTCGCAAACTAGGGATTTTTAATTATTTTTGATGTAAAATGTAAAAAAATGGTCCTTAGAGATTTTGTATAGGGGTATGAGTACTAAAATAAAATGTTTCATGAACTCCTACACCCTTGGACCAAGTCTCAGATCATTTGGAAAAGTTTTGATAGGCCATTGTCCATGAGGAGTCCAAGTCGGTCAAAAATCAACATGTAATTGGTTTAATTAAAATAGTCAAATTTTGTAAAAGTCACTAAAGTCATGAGAGAGAATGGAAAAAGGATCTTAAATGCATTTCTTAAGTTGGGAAAATGATTTTCAACTTAGAAAGACCCCATTTGCTTAGCCAACAATCCACAATGACCATCTCCTTAGAAGAGGGGTGTCCCCCTTGCTCACAAACTCATGAAAAATTAAAAATATACCATGAGGGCCCTCAAGACTTTGTTTTTACCCCCCATTGACCTTAAATTTATCTTTGATGAGTGGGAAAGGTGTTTCCCCCTTTCCCAACTCATCCTTCATCCCTCAATTTGCTCACTAACCATAAAAGTGTGTCCCCCTTGAAAAGACCCTCCTTCCATGGATGGATGACACTTGGAGCACATCCAAGTGGGGTCTCTCCCCTTCCTCACCTATAAAAGAGACCATATCCTCCTCATTTCATCATCTATTCTCATAGCAAGTCTATTATGCAAAAATTTCTCCTTTCTTCTCATTCTCTCTCTCATGCTCTCTCATTGTAAATCTTGCTACAAGTATCTGTAGCAACATTTTGTGGATAATGAAGGAAGCTTTAGAGAATCTATGGTGTGCATTGGGAGTCCTCTTGGTGCCTTTCATTGTGTTCTTGGGAGGTGATACAACTACATTTCATTTCTTGCATTTTTGTTTTCACTAGTTTTACTTGAAGACTCGAGCAAAGTATTTTGCTTGGGTGTAATTAGTAGTAGTATTGCTATTGATTTTGTGGTAGTTTCTTTTAAAGTTTGGAAAGTATTTGTAAGATTTGTGGATGCTCTCACCTCCTTGTTTTCTTGTGTAGCAAAGACATATTTGTTTATATATCACTAGAGGGTTGGAGGAGTGATCTTTAGAGTGGAAACTCACTCATTCAACCATCCAAAGTTTCCATTATTTGTCTAATATTATTTCCTTCCTTTCTCTCATTTACAAGCATTGTTATGATCTAGAATAGACATTAAAAGTTTCACTTTCATATTCAGAATTTTACATTTAAATTGGTGTTTCATTAGGTTAATCAAAGTTAACAAGATTCTTGGTTTTGTAGCATTTTCTAGAAAATATACCTTGCTGATTTTTATGCAGATTTTCAACAAGAAGGAAGAGGTGCTACTTGTTTTGAGCCCCCAAGGCCCTCAAAGGGAATTCTAAAGTTGGGATATCAAATCCCCCTTCATCCTCTTCTTCTAAATCATTGTAAGCAACCCAAGAGAGTCTCTTGGGTTTGCCTTCTCTCAAATTAATACAAAAATCTGATATTGTAATGAGTTAGAGAATATTGCCCACGCCTTGCAAAAAGATTGGCCTAAGCCATCCTTGCAGAATCGTGAAGGCTATAATTAGATCTATTTTCTTGCATTTCGTTTTGCACCCAACTTGGCCAAAATGGTAGTCTAGTCCTCCACTTGTGCCATTGTTGTGGGGTTGCTCATTTATTTCCAAGTCTTTTAGTTTTTTTTCATTATACCCAACTTGGCCAAAACTGTAGGCTAGTCCTCGACTTGTGCCATTGTTGAGGTTGTTTTGCTTTCAAGTAATTATAATTCTTTCAATTATACCCAACTTGGAAAAAACGGTAGACTAGTCCTCCACTTGTGCCATTGTTGTGGGGTGGAATTTAATTTTCTAAGAAAACTTTAAAACATTTCAAATTATTTACTTTTGACCCACCTTGCAAAGAGATTGGCATAAGCCATCCTTGCAATAACGGAAGGCTTGTATACTTTTAAAATTATTGCAAAAGTACTCATTTTTGTGCTCCATCTTTGCCTCGTATTCTCTCCCCTTGCCATTTTGTGGATCTTGGGTGACAAGAAAGGGCAAAGGTTGGGAGTTTAATAACTAAGCATCCAATTGTTATCGTTTTCACCACCAAAAAGGAGGCTTGTGGAAGATACTTGGGGTGCTAGATTAGGGATGATATTACGGCACTAGGTGTCCCCCTTGTTGAGTGCCCAAGTTTTTTGGATTTAACCTGTGGAGCTAGGGTAAGGCCTTGTTTGCCTTGCTTATTGAGCACCCAGCACTTCCTTTTGGTTGAGAGGATAACGGTTTGGAGTAGTCACATAGTCTAGGCTTGTATCTATCACATCTAATCCCCCTCATCAAAGAGAGACCTAAAATTTATTAAAATCAACCTACACACTACAGTCACGACATTTGCAGTCTCACTTTCAAAGCAACTTTACTTTTCAAGTCATTTTCTAGCTATCACTCTCATTGTGAGTATTTCATATATTAATGCTTCATTGCTTATTGAGTTAGAATATATTATATTCTTTTGGATATAGTTGTATAATCATCTAGTTGTTGATTTCATAGTACATATATATCTCATGTTGTATCTCAATTTCTAGATAACATTCATAATTGATTTAAAGTGTAAAGTAATTTTTTTTTTTTATTGTTGATATCCCATAGCATTGTTTATTTCTTGTATAATTGTACTTAATTCTTTCATTGTAATTTTAATTGACTCCTTGCCCAACCTTTAGGCACTAGTCTTAGTTGACCTTAGGGAAAGGGTTGATTTCATTAAAGGTGTGCATTGCATGTGTTGCCTCTCATATAGGCTAGCTCCCCTTTACCTTTAACAAACTAAAATTAACTCCTAGAATTCATTTAATAATTCATATAGTAACTAGGGTCTTCCCCCCTTGGATTCCCTACGAGTAAGCCTAGACGAAAGAAGTTCAAGTCGAGGTGACAGTGGGCTTGAGCTTAGTCATTGTGCCTCCAAGGACACACTAAGTGGGTTGGAGAATTCTCCATGTTTGTAAGTGTGTATAAGGACGAAAACACTTTGTCAACCACATAAGCAAAGGAAGTTTTCATAAACTTCGGTAGGCCATTTATCTTTGAGTTGGGAAAAAGGAAAAAAAAATGGATGGGCTTGCCCATGGTGTTAATGGAAGAGTATGATGAGCATTAGGTATTTGTAGCAATGGAATTGTTGGTGTAGCAATGGGACTTAACTGCAATGACATCGGTATTCATGTGATCTTCAAAACAATTCTTCATCTGTCTTGTTTTCTATACAGTTGAAACTTTTATGAAAAAATCTCCTTGTTGTCAGTCATCGGCTGGAACAACTCAGTGGAAAGATTATATGAAATTGAATTTCGAACATGGCTTAGGAAATGACTCAAAATCACATGATGTTGCACATTCTTAGCTTCCATGTCTAGGTGACATGCCCTTGTTCATCAAAATTTGTCTTCAAAATCACTTGTTCATGGATTGACCTTCTTGATTCCTCCAAGACTTGCAAAAACTACCGCTTATTTTCAATAAAACGTGATATCATGGAAAAAGAGAGGTGATCGATTTTTCCACTTCTAAGAAATATGAAAAACAATCACAAATAGTGCATGCAAAACAAATCTTTTGAAAGATAACAAAGAAAAATTTATTTTTTTACCTGCTGAGAAGTGGTGGCCAACCTAGGCTCTCCGACGATATTGTTTTGATAAAATATTTTTTTGATGCCTGATTAGGGTGATTTCAAAGCCAAATTAAAGTAGATTCATAGGGCCATCTCTACTATAAATAGATTTCAAAATTTCCTTAGAATGATATGTCAAACATGTGAAGGAGCAACCTTAATGACCAAGCTATTTTTTATTTCTAGCCTAGTAGTCACAGTTTTGGGTATAACTTTTTTGTTTGATGATGGATTGATGTGTTTCCAATTGGAGATGAAAGTAAATTCATGTAGGTATCTCTAATAGAAACAATTTTTACAGATACAAATAATTGATGGGTCAAATATACCAATGAACATCCTAGGAAACAAAGTTTCAACAGTGCAGATCTAGGATAGGAAACTACTATTTAGGGCATAACTTTCTTGTAAGATGTTGAAATGAAGTAATTCCAGTTGGGTTGTAAACTATATTCATGGGAGAACATACCCTAGAAACAGGTTTTAAAAATATATCCATTTGCTTTACCAAAAATGGATTGCCCCAACTATGTTCTACGTGAGGTTAGTGATCCCAAACACCACAAGAGTCTAATCAACAAGCTCTTTCTTCCAAATGGTGATATGGGTTTAGGTAAAAATTTTCAGGTGTATAATTTTCAAGTTAATGCATCCATATACCCAAAATTTCAAATACCAAGTTTCTAAATTGTCCAATAAAACCTTCACAAGATCCTGTGACAAATGCAAAAATACTTAAAGCAAGAATAAAATCAAACCTCTGATTTGAAATGTGGTATAATGATAATGGGATCATGATATAACCATCGTGGGAACATGAAGTGTCCCAATATATATGAGGTTGATATAATGATATCCTAACAAATCATCGTACATAATCATCATGGGTACCATGGAGTGTCTCATTATTTGTGAAACAACTTTCACATTTTGTTCGTGAAATTGTGATTCTTATATGATGAAGACTTGAATAGTTGATCGAGGAATACAATCATCATCAAATATTGAGCATTTTTCATTATACCTAAGATCAAAGGGTTGGGTGTATGGAAGGGGTAATCAATGATGAAGAACCTTAGTGGAAATAAAGGAAAGGGGAAAGGAGATGATATTGTAAATCGATATAGGCGCAAGATTGAAGGCTTCTACATACCCTTGGCGCTTTCTCCAGTAGAATCCTCATTCACCAATGCTTTCCTCCTTTGGAAAAAATTCATGCAAATGAGATTAGTATTTTGGGAGGCTCAGTAGACCCTACAAAGAGGATAGTCGACATTGCTATCGCACAAGTTGTAGGTTGGGCAAAGCCAGACCCAACCACCAATTCGTGACAACTTAGAGAACACCTACGCACTGTCACCTTAGTCAGGTGTTCCCGACACTTTAGAGGTGAGGTAGTCACCTCAAAGGGGGAATCTCGGTGACCCTGGGGAGGATTGAGACAGAAAATGTGATGTATGAACGGATGCCCCTAAAGGTCAAGTTTCTATATGGAAAAGGGAACTTGGTAATGATTCTTTAGGGTTTTTTGAGGTTTCCAAAGCTTTGAGTGACCTACAAAGAGATAATACCTGCCAGAGACACAAGGAAAACCAAGTATACAATGCAAAATATCAATTGGACAAGCAAGTTAAGCTTGATATCCCTAATATCAGTTGTTAGTAACAGTATATATCAGCAATGAAATCACACAATAAGTTGTTAAACAAGTGCTATAAATCAAGTGAAATATGCAAGAGATAAACTAGCTAAACACTAGTGAAACTCGAGATTTAAAGACCAAGAAACTAGCATAAAAGGTAAGGTTGTTGTAAACACTTTATGCAACAATATAAATCATCTTTATAGCTGTAACAAACAAGTTATTACAAAAATAAGATCATCCACTAAAAAATCCCCAAGGTCTACCAAAAAGTGTGCTAGGCCTAGTAGTTTGTGTGCAAACTTTAAGCAACTTTTAGTGGTTGATTTAAGAGTTATTAAAGAAGTTAGATTAGAGTTTCTGCAGCCCTAATGGTTGAAGATGATTGTTTGTAACAGAAGCAAGAAATACCCCTTTAGAGGGGATTCCCTAGTGTCTAAGAGGTTCTCTAAGCATAAGAAACAAAACACARATTGCAAAAAAATAATATGGCAAAAATTCAYGTTTTCCAATGCACTATTTTATTTCTCCAATGCAAAAATATTCAAATTAGTGCCTTTAAAATTGGGTGAWTGTGGTCTTCAAAGCACAAGATAKATCAACRACAATCCTAKGGGTGTAAATCCTCTTACTCCCTAGGGWATGCCAACCAAATTAGGGTAAATCTAGGAGGGTATACAGACTCGTATTCCTCCTAGAAACCCTTGTTYAAGAAAGACTTATATCCTTAGCAATAAGATGAAGCAATGATGGAGGGTGTATCCAACATACTCCTCTCTATGGTTTCCACYAACAATAACCAAAACAAGCAAGAAATAAATAGCATGTGCATATTTTATCCTTACCTAATCCAAGAAATGAGATATCAAACCCTACTTTACCATGCAAAATTCATCCAAGAGCCAAGAGAGCAAGCCTTTAGGGGTTCGAATCACTCCTTCTCATCTATTCCCTAAGAGACATTCCCCAAAAGACATTTCACAAGATAAAAACACCATAATCACCAAGAGTAGCGAAAATTTCAACCAAATACTTCTCACAATGGGAGAGTTATGTTATGAGAATGATTCAAGTTTGATCTATATTTATACAAAAAGTCCTAGACATATTTTGTCCACATAAAATAGGGTAAACCACAAAATAAGGGGTCAACATCCCTAATCTTGCCCCTTCACAAAATAATATTAAACAATTGATCTTAAAATTTATTTTTGCACAAAAGAAACCCTAAAGTAATATGGTGTCTCCCCTTTAGGGGACGTTTTTTACACTTTCCAAGTCATTGGAGAAGAATGTGGAAGTCGTTGGGGCTCCTTGAGCCTTCTCTTCATGTGCCAAGCCTTCTCCATGCCTCATCTGATTAAGATATTCCAAGTGTTAATGTGCAATCCATCACCACCAAACCCTAGCCCCTTCATGACGTCAACCCTCAAGGAGGTGACGTTTTGCCTCTCCTAGGCAAGTCGTTTGGGTAATAGAGGCTAGGTTAGGTCCGTCATGATGTTTTCTAGGCCTCCAAAGGCACATCTCTCTCATCCGGCATGTGGGCCCTAGGCATCCATCATGTGGCCTTCTTTCTATCGATTTTTCAATAAGCTAGTCTTAAGCATGAATTTCATTCCATTTTAGCATTTTACTTAAACCATAGACAATTAGTTGCAGGAACCAAGATCACAAGAAGAAACACCATGCATAAGAACACAAGAAGTACCCTAGGAAAACCTTCTCAACAAGGGAAGAAAACCCAGCCAAATCCTTTGCCATATTCTTCAAGAGAAAGACCTTCACAACCAAGTGAACCTAGAACATAAGAGGGTGCTTGCAAACCCTAGAAGACTAGCGCCCAAGAGAGGTGCGTACTTTTCCCAAGAAGGTGTACTTGCTGAAATTTCCAAACTCACATAAAAGATATCATTCCTCAATGGAGAATTTACCTTTACTTATATTAGACTTGACCTGTCAATAGAAGTGTCTATTGGCACAACAGGTCCAACCTCTCTATATCATAATATAATTAATATTAACCAAATTAATTATTTTTTACATTAGTTATCAGTTACATTAAGGTGGTGCCGACCTATACCCTTTATATTACAATTAGGGTTACAGGAAGGTCTGACTCTTGAACAATATAGCAAGGGATCTAATACACCCACTAGTGCTCAGCGACTAGGGGCACATCCATAAGGATGTCCATATCTCTATCTCACTGCATTACACAGGAGAAACACTCTCACTAGTGCTCAACCAGATCGCGTTCACCTGTGCTCGTCCACAGGCACGCCCACTCAACAAATCTTCTTTCCCACTGCATTACACAAGAGATTCATCTAGAGTTCATCATCTCAACTCTCTACTCAGAGGAGGCTAATACATCATATTCATTTATGTTCTCATGACGATGCACCGAGCTCTATGGAAATTCACATGTTCACCTTGTGCTCAACCACAGGCACGTCCAACTTTACAGATCTCCTTTCTCACTGCGTTACATAGGAGAATCATATGGAGTTCTTCTCAACTCTCCTTAAGGAGGAGGCCATCTATACGTTCCAATTATGTTTCAGATAGGAACCACACTCCCATCTCAGGGGCTCTCTCTCAAGTTGACTTAATCAGTCTGTGTCCTGGAGAATGTCTCACGCGGTTGTCATCATCAACACTCCCTCTCAGCTAGGGAGGCATTCTTCATCATGCCAAGTCTCACACGGATGTATTTTTTAAATTTGTCTTGGTTGTAGTTATCAACACTCCCTCTCAACTAGGGAGGTATCCTTCACCGAGCTAATTTGGTGAATATGTCTACAATTTGCTCATGTGTAGGAAGGTACTGCATGTATACTATTTTCCTCTGCATCATGTCTTTGATATAATGATATTTTATCTCAACATGTTTCGATCTATCATGAAACACTAGGTTCTCAAAGAGCTTTACACACATCTCTGGTTATCATCATAGGATCCATCTCATGATCAAGTAAATCTGTCAGAAGCTTGTGAAGCCATATTGCTTCGCACACTCGATGCTATATACTTTTCTGTGGTACTCAAGGCCACGGAGTTTTGTTTCCTGTTGCATCAGGAAACTATGGAAAACTTCACGATAAGATAGCAATCGGATGTGCTCTTCTGGTCCACTGTACTCTCTGCTCAATCTGTATAGGCATATCCCTGCAAACTCAATTTCACAATTGGAGGCATATCTCAGGCCATATCTAACTGTGCCTTGTGTATATCTCAATACATGCTTTATTGTTATCCAAAGAGTCTGTATCGGTTGGCTCATGGATTGACTAAGCATATTCTCCGCATATCATGAATAAGGTCTGGTGTTAACCAGATACATCAATGATCCAATCAGTTGTGGATCAATCTCGTTTGAATCATCATTATTCATTTTCTTCAAATCCATCACGGTGGTTTTGCATTATGTCATACTGGACTTCTTTAATATTCCCATTGTATATTTTCCTTGACTCAGGAAAATCTCATTGGTTCTTTGTCATACTTCCAAGAAGTAGTGCATCATACTCATATCCTTCATCTCGAAATCATAAGTCAAGGCTTACTTGTATCCAACAATAAGGCTTTCTGAATAAGTCATCAAAATCACGATCTCGTCACCAACATTGTAATAATATAGGTTTGGATTAGCAACACTCTTGCTGAAACCCAAACTCATCAAGAATCCATCCATCTGATATAGTCTCCAACTCATGGATGGTAGTACGGATGGAAGTGTATCGGGCTTTCTGGATCAAGAGTCACATCATAGACAACTCCCTCAATTTGTGAGAATCCTCTTTCTATAGATCTTGCTTTGTATTACTTCCATCAGCGGAATGCTTGATCTTATAGATACACTTGGAAGTCACCACAGACTTCCCTTCTGGTCTCTGAACAATATCTTATACATCATTCTTTAAGATATATCGGCATTCTTCTGTTATGGTATCTTTCCATACATGTTCTCTTGTTGATTCTTCAAGACAAGGAAGTTCAGAATCAATGAAGTGGCTCATGAATGAAGGATAGCTTTGAAAAACTCTTTTTCTTTTTCATGGTGTCCTTTGAAGGACTTGTATGTTTCTTTGTCTTATAACAGAGTTTTGTCAACTCTAGGCATGCCTTTTATGCCCTACTGTAATATCTCTGGTCATATCAACTGGAATAGTTGAATTTGCTAGAATATTGTTTGTCTACCTCTGAACTGTTGAAGGTATTATCTCTTTCTTCTTTTTATTTTGTTTTTGACTCCCTCTGAGTCAATTAACTCTCTCTGAAATCTGAAGGGAGGGAATCTTCTTATATTTCTTGTTAGATTTTTTTATGTCTTCTTGACCAGCATAATAATCAATCCAATAAGGTTTGGACTCTCGTACCACGGATAATGGTCCAAGTCTTGAGGGCTCCCATAATGGGGATAATACCCTTCATTTATTAAGAATGCAATCAATTATAAAATTAGAGATCAAATGAATTACCTCGGTTTGTAGTCATGTTTAGTTCTGATTTTTTTTTTAGAGGAAGTACTTCTCCTCTCTCTTATCTTCATTTTTTTATCTGAAAATGATCCCAATGTTTTGGAAGGTTGTTGAGAGTGGATAAGACAAGTTCTCTATCGGACATGATTTCTCCAATGGCTTCTAGTTGTTCTTTAATCTCTGATATCTTCATAAAGAAGATAGCAACTATATCACCTTTCGTCATCTTGGTAGTTTGAAGTGGGCTCTTCAAGGTAAGATCTCTGAGGGTGTTGTCACTTTCAAACATTTATTTTAATGCTTTATACATTTCAAAAGTTGTCTTCGGGTTGGCAATACGAGGTAAGAGATGATCTCTTACTCAGTAGATGATTATTTTTCTTGCTTTGACATCTTTTTCCTTTCTTATATTCTTCTCTTCATCGGTAGTTGTATCTAGTAAAGTTTTAGTTACCACATCCAAAAGGTCATCTTCTTCAAGGGTGACCTGAAGCCTTGATTTCCAGGAGTTGAAGTTGTTTGTTCCATCAAGCCTGTCTTCTACTAAAGTTTTGTTCTTCATTTGTTCGTATTTCTTCTCTAACTCTCGTCAACTGGATTTGGAAAACCTAATGATTAGGTTGGACTAGTAAACTTAGATTTCATTGGGCTTATGAATGCCAACAATAAACTTTGAGAGTGTCGTAGGAATGTCGTTGAGTTGAAACATTTCTTCAAGAAGTTGCAGAAACCCTAGATCAAGACTCTGCAGGAAATTTCGTCACCCTAGAAACCCTAGGGCCAAAAATTCAAAATCCTCGAAATTTTACTTTGAAGGTCTCTCGAGATGCGTTGAGGAAGGTCGTACAACTTGGTCCAAGTTTTAGCTTCAACGTCCACTTGTAAAGCGCTGAAAGAGATGATTAAGTGAGGGTCGTACGAATTTATGCAAAAACCCTAGAGGTCGTACAGAACTACAGAAAGAGAACAGTTTATCTTTTTAGATGCTTGTGCAAGGGTTCTTCAAGACCTATGCTCTAAAACCATGTTGATTTTTCAATAAGTTAGGCTTAAGCATGAAGTTTATTCCATTTTAGCATTTTACTTAAACCATAGACAATTAGTTGCAGCAACCAAGATCACAAGAAGAAACACCATGCACAAGAACACAAGAAGCATCTTGGGAAACCCTTCTCAACAAGGGAAGAAAACCCATCCAAATCCTTTGCTATATTCTTCAAGAGAAAGACCTTCACCACCAAGAGAACCTAGCACACAAGAGGGTGCTTGAAAATCCTAGAAGACTAGCACCCAAGAGAGGTGCGCACTTTTCCCAAGAAGGTGTACTTGCTGAAATTTCCAAACTCGCACAAACGATATGATTCCTCAATGGGAAATTTACCTTTACTTATATTAGACTTGACCTGTAAACAGAAGTGTCTATTGACACAACATGCCCGACCTCTCTATCTCATATTATAATTAATATTAACCAGATTAATTATATTTTACATTAATTATCAGTTACATTAAGGTGGGGCCGACCTGTACCCTTTACATTACAATTAGGGTTACATGCAAGGATGACTCTTGAACAATATAGCAAGGGATCTAATACACCCACTAGTGCTCAGTCATTAGGGGCACATCCATAGGGATGTCCATATCTCTATATCACTGCATGACACAGGAGAACCACTCTCACTAGTGCTCAGCCACTAGGATCACGTTCACATGTGCTCATCCATAGGCACGTCCACTCAACAGATCATCTTTTCCATTGCATTACACAAGAGAGTCATATGGAGTTCATCATCTCAACTCTCTTCTCAGAGGAGGCTAATACATCATCTTCATTTTTTTTCTCGTGACGATGCACCCATCTCTATGGGAATCCACATGTTCACCTTGTGCTCAGCCACAGGCACGTCCAACCCTGTAGATCTCATTTTCACTTTGTTACACAAGAGAACCATCTAGAGTTCTTCTCAACTCTTTGTAAAGAGAAGGCCATCTCTACATTCCAACTATGTCTCAAATAGGAACCACATGCCCATCTCAAGGGCTCTCTTTCAAGTTGACTTAATCAGTCTGTGTCCTGGAGAATGTCTCATGCAGTTGTAATCATCAACATTTTCCCCATGGAAGCCCAAGATAAGCTTGTTCTCCCAAAACTGGCCACCAAGCAAGGTCCAACAAAACAAAAGGGTATGCCCTCCAAAGATCTCAAGTCAAAGATATCATGACAAGTGTAAACCACATCTAATAAGCAAGGGAAATAAATATGTGCATCAAAACCACCTCATCAA